>ML661903.1:499341-526918 GCA_007570785.1 Antilocapra americana | reverse complement strand
TCACATCCTGGGGGCATGGCCTCGACCCCCATATTCACATCCTGGGGTCACGGGCTTGACCTCCATATTCACGTCCCGGGGGCATGGCCTCGACCCCCATATTCACATCCTGGGGGGCCTGGGCGGGCACACTTCCCTCTTGCGGGGAGCCCCGGGCCCGTTCTGGTTAGGAGCCCTCTCTCCCCTCCACCCAGGGCAGCCCCTCGTTTCTTCCGTATGTCTCAGTTCCCATCTTTGCTCTTACCCTGCTCTGCTTTCATCCTCTCTCCCTTCCTTACAGCAGTCAGTCCTCAGTCTTCTTTTAAATCACTTCTTACTGGAGCAAGGTTGCCTAACGATGGGGTGTCAGTCTCCTCTGCAGAGCCAAGTGCATCAGCTGTACGTATACATATAGCCTCTCTTGAAACACTCCTTCATTTTCGCTGCTCTGGGTCTTGGCTGCTGTCCGAGGGCTCTCTCCAGCCGTGGTGCGCGGGCTCCTGCGGCAGGGCGCAGGCGCTGGCCAGGCGGGCTTCGGCAGGCGCCGCACGCGGCCTCAACACGTGCAGCTCGCGGTTCGGGAGCTGTAGCCCGAGGCCCGGCTGTCCCAAGGCAGGTGGGATCGTCCCAGAGCAGGGAACGAACCCACAACCCCTGTATTCCAAGGTGGACTCTTAACCACTAGACCACAAAGGAAGCCCATTTATTCCCTTTTTCTGGATTTCCTTCCCATTGAGGTCACCACAGAGCAAGTCTTCAGCCTTGCTGACACAATCACTCACTTAATCACTCAGGGATTCTGGCTCCCACCCACAGAGAGCCTGGTGGAATTTAGCTGGGCATCAGCCTAGGACATTCTCCTGGGTGATTTTAGGGTGCAAAAGGATGGAGGCGTGCGGCCTTATTAAGGCCGCCGCATACAACGGGCAGAACCCGGAAACTTGCCTGAACAAGCTCGTGGCTGTCCACCAGCCACTGTCCTCCACAAAGCGCCGTGAAAATGCAGGAGGTGACCTCGGGTGACCTTCCAGCCATGCCTGCTGAGAAAATGCCCGACTACACCGGCTGAACACACAGGCTCGGACCCCATCCCTGCACAGGCTGCCTTGTCGTCTCTGCGGAGGGACTCGGGGAGAGCCTGCATGGCTCCCTTGGGGCTGGGGGGCCACGAGGGGGCCACGGGGGGTGACGGAAGGGCAGCCACCTCGACCTCCCTGCTGATTAGGGAGCTGGACCGGGAGCGCCGTGCAGACTCTCCCGTCGAGACGGACACCATAAAGAACCCTACACGGCTGGCGCCATGGCCCATTCTGCAACCAGCATTAGCTTCATTATACACACACCCGAGAAGGACAGGAAACCGTCCGTGGGGCTCTGCTCTGCGTCAGGCTCCTTAAGGACGTCTTTTGGACCAACACAATCTCATGTTCCCACTTCGGGCATTTAAGCTGACTTTTTGGGACCCCATGGACTGCAGCCCACCAGGCTCCTCTACCCATGGAATCCTCCGGGCAAGAATACTGGAGTAGGTTGCCATGCCCTTCTCCAGGGGATCTTTCCAAAGCAGGCATCAAACCCAGGTCTTCCTCACTGCAGGCAGATACTTTATGGTCTGAGCCTCCAGGAAAGCGAAGGATGAGGACACCTCGTTTAGAGAATTCCTGGTGTAACACGGGTGCGGCCCAGCAGGGGTGAACAGGCTGGAAAGGGAGCCTCACTAGAGCTTTGGGGGTCTTCTGAGACCACTGAGGTCGTGGCACTGCCGCGGAACGCATGCATCATATCTCCAGCACTGGACACACGGCTCGGTGCGTGCAGGTCACCAATGAGAGGGCAGATCCAGGTCAGACTGAAGGCGCAGCTCCAACCCGCTACTTGCCAGCCTGAGGCTTCCCACGCGGAGTTAGACCAGTTAGGAGCCCAGGGAGCAGGAGGGGCCAGGCCCTTCCGTCCACCTCTCTTGGCTGCAGGCCAAGACCAAACAGAGGAGGGCGGGGGTGGGGCGTCTGCTCCTCTGCGTCCCCCAGTGAGGAAGCCGGGCCCCTGCAGGAGAGGCTGATGAGCAACCTGCCCGCCTCACCAGGCTCCATGTCAGCCGAGCCGCCACCGCAGGGCGGCCGGGGGCACAGCGCTGCAGGGGGACCTGGGCTCAGGACAGCTGTTCCCCATGTGAGGGGCCCTCGCGGCCACCAGCTCAGCTGTGCCTACGGCGACCTCGGAGAGCTGAAGCTGCCTCTATAGGAAAGGAGTTTCAGAGACATCAGGAGCTAATGCAGCCCTGAGAAGGGTGCCAGGACGCGGGCTGGCCTCGCAGCGGAGACAGGCGCGGCAGGGGCGCGGGGAACGGACCGCGACGTGGCCTCTGAACGCATGGGGGCCTGAGAAGCAACGCGTCTGAGGACCCGGTGTGGACGTCTGTGATCACAGCTAGGAGGGTGAACACTTGCCCGGAGGGAACCCCTCTGCTCTCTTCTCCTTCCTGTCTGTAGTGTACTTTAAGCGGTGTGATTTATTTTACCAAGAATAACAGAATACGCCTCTCTTCTTGCTTGACTCTGAGCTGCCTTGGATGGCACTCGCCAGAGCGCACCAACGCTCCATTCCAGGGGGCGAGGGCCTGCCCCGGACCCTGCCCCTCAGACATGCCCGTCTCTAGGACCACACAGAGGAGGAAAGGCTTGGAAGAAATCAAATGGATCTGATCCTGAAAGCTTTGACTCCAGCCGACGGATATGTGTAGTGGATGACGGTTCCAATCAGAAAGCAGACTGGTCAGTTGCAGGCCAGTGAACTGGAGAGGCCGACCTTGGCCATTTCCACGCCAACCTTGGCTGACTAACCAAGGCAATCTTGGGAATAAGCGTGTGATGCCATCTTGGTGTCATTGTTTTGAAACCAACCCAGTCTCCTCACTTTCTTTGTTCAGATCTTGAGCTCGCCAAGCTACCTCTGAAGCCCATCTGGTTTCCGAAGAAAACCTGCCTGGAGAGAGAGTATGGGCTGGGACAGCAAAGCCCAAGCTGTCTCATTTACAAATAGATTTGCTGGCCTCCTGGTTGAACACCTGTCCAGAGGGCTGTTAGCGGGAGTCAGTCCCTGAGAGATGGATCTGTCCTTGAGGAATGAACAAAGCAGATCTCCGGGCTGCCAGGATGAAGTTCAGACCTTGGACGATGCTGAGGTCAATGAGCAATGCCCCCCTTGGGGGTCTCCAGCAGGTCATACTGTCAATCCTCCTGTAGTAACGGCCCAGCAGACAGTGGGAAGGCTTCTACAACTACTTCTTGAATTACTGCACTTTTTCTTGAATGAAGACTGTATGTAGATTCAGAAATGACCTGCGTTTTACAGGCTTGGGTGCTGTGCATGGTTTCTATGGAAGCCATGAGCATCTGTTCTGCTCCTTAGGTATATGGAAAACTTCATGGCTGATATAAATTCCAATCTGTTTAATCCTTCAGCCATGCCTGAGTTTGGTGTAATCAGACTGAAAGGCAGTCAAAAAGGTTGACAGAAGGAGTTATGAGAGATGCTTCCTCTTGAAGAACATCAATACAGTATATTAATGCATATATAAGGAATTTAGACAGACAGTAATGACGATCCTATATGCAAGGCAGCATAAGAGACAAGATGTAAAGAACAGACTTTTGGACTATGTGGGAGAAGGCGAGGGTGGGATGATTTGAGAGAATAGCATTGAAACATGTATATCACCATATGTAAAATAGATGACCAAATTCGATGCATGAAGCAGGACACTCAAAGCGGGTGCTCTGGGACAACCTAGAGGGAAGGGAGGGAGGTGGGAGGGGGTTCAGGATGGGGGGCACGTGTACCTGTGGCTGATTCACGTCGATGTATGGCAAAACCACCACGATACTGTAAAGTAATTATCCTCCAATTAAAATTAATCAATAAAAAAAGAACACAGAATTTAGTCAGGGAGATATAAACTAGAGCAATCAAACACATTCAAAGTTGCAAATAAAAATGTAGCTCAAATGGGTAGACAGGAGTGAGCCAGAATTGGGTGAGCCGAACTCAAAGGGCTTTTGAAAGAGGTGTTTTTAAGAAAGAGCAGTTAAGTGTCCTGATAAAAAGGATGGGTCTCGAATCGAATAGACTTGATTTGCCTTGACTGTGACTTCATAACGCTTAGGCAAGACTAAGCAGTATGGGAGCAAAGCACTCGACACACGGGACATGATCAGGGAACCGCTGTTGAGAAACACCCACCGTGGGGACCTCCCTGGTGGTCCAGCGGTTAAGGCTCTGCTTCCAATGCACGGGACACGGGTGTGACCCCCGCCCAGGGAACTAAGACCTCTTATGCTGTGGAGCAACGAAGCCCTCCCTGCAACTACTGAGTCCTCACGCCACAGCCAGAGACCCTGCATGCCTCACCTGAGACCTGCCGCAGCCAAATAAACACATTTAAAAAAAAAAATACTAAAAAAAGAAAAATATCTACACAAAAGGGGAAGGCTGAGAAAAGACACGAGGATCGTTCCCACTCACTCTGCATCAGGCACTGAGCTGAACATTTTATTGCATCAAGTCATTTCACTTTTCAACAATAGAGTGAGGTCAGAACTATTAGTAACCCCACTTACCGAGGAGCAAAACACGGCACAGAGAAGTTAAGTAACTTGCCCAAGGTCAGCACAGCCAGGAAGTGACAGAGCTGGGTTTTGAATCCAGGCAATCTGGGCCCCAGAGCCTGGAATGTGGGCCACTTTGTCTTTTTCCACTGCGTATGCCACACTGCTTCTCTTTGAACCAGATATATTACCAAACAAATTGTCAAAACAGCTTGGATTTTTAGGATGAATATTTAGAATATTATAAATCCCTTCCTTGTAGGGGAGTGGTCTGTTGGAACAGTTTCTGCTGATCACTCGGGAATCTGTCCAAGACAGTGATGTGTACAGACTATTTTTGTCTCAGTTAATATACAGTACCATATAAACACTGACTCAACCAAAGAGCCTGAACAATAAATTATCACCAGCCCAAGCGCTAAAATAGCACTTGATTTTCTCTGTGCCTGAGCATGCTATCTATTTATACTCTGCTTCTTTCTGTGGAGGTTCAAAGTGCTTTATCCACATTTCATCATAGCCATAGTTATGTCGATTTACTGTCTTTATTACACAGATGTGACTAATGTACCCAACCCTACGATGCTTAATATTTACTACAAGAGTCTCAGTTTCCAACTAGGGCTTTTATTGAAGGGAATTACTGACTGTCATTAACTTATAATTAGTGGACATTCGCTGTCAGTTAAAAGAAGAGCATTTTGCTGTTTTTCTTTTCGATAAATTCATTTCATGTATGATCTGGCCATATGTACTGTGCTGTGCTTAGTCGCTCAGTCGTGTCCGACTCTTTGCAACCCTATGGACTGTAGCCCAACAGGTTCCCCTGTCCACGGGAATTCTCCAGGCAAGAATACTGGAGTGGGTTGCCATGCCCTCCTCCAGGGGATCTTCCCAGCCCAGGGATCACACCCCAGGCCTCCTGCATTGTGGGTGGATTCGTTATCATCTGAGCCACCAGGGAAACCCATGATCTGACCATGCTTGACCCTTAATATTAGCTGAAAATTGTGTTAACTGTGAATTCTCAGTTATTATTTTTTATATTTTCTTTACAATTCAACTTACAGCTGACCTTGAACCAAAATAGATATGTCAGTTTAAAATCATAATACAGGGATTTCACTAGTAGTCCAACGGCTAAGGCTCCAGGCTCCCAGTGCAGGGAGCCCAGGTTCGTCTGGTCCCTGGTCAATGAACGAGGGACCATGTGCCACGGCTGCAAGAAAAGGGAGACAGCCCGTGGGCCATCGCTGGGCTCTCCAGGCTCACGAGCGCACTGGCACGCAGGCATTTTCAAACCTGACCTGCACCCTTTCAGTTCTAGTACTCATGGGCAAAAGCATGAATGAACAGATAAATTTAGGTGTCGAAACAGAATAAGAAAAGAACTCCAGAGAAAGATTTCCTAGACTAGCCAGCAGGCAGATGAGACCCCAGCTCTGGTACATATAAACGGGGAAAACTAGGTCTGCTTATTGTCTGAAGGGAACACCGCTCAACATGTAGAAGCAGGCCTCAGTGCTGGACACAGGAAGAGAGATAAAAGGAGAATCCTCGTGCGGTGTCTCCGTCAGCGATGAACAAAACGCACCCAAACGCGACGCCCGAGGCCGGAGCGCTCTGCTTCCTTTCCTCCTCCTCTTCCATGAATATCCATCTTTGTTACTGAAAACACAGACTCCAGCCTTAAACACTTCCTGGTTTTTGCAAAAAGGATATTATACCAAGAGCCCCTTTGAAGAACTGGCAGTCATCACTCACTCTACACAGGCCCCTAAAGTTGTCCCCTTGACCAGGCATATCTTCTGCCAATGTGACTTTACGAGCAGACAGGTTGATGCAGGAGATATGAGTCATAAACTCCCTCGGTATCAACAGCGATGTTGGAGGGAGTTTTAGGAAAAAAGTCATCGATTCCAGGAATGTTTCTGTATCCTCGTTATGCTGATATGATGAGCCTTTAACAAGGTCAAGGGCCTAGTCTGTAGCCAATGTCCTCATTCAAAAACACCTGGAGACACAGCTGCATCGACACGCAAATTCTCCAAGAGAACCTCTGGGCTCCTATACATTCTGACCTCTCTTCCTGGATAACTGGATGCCTCTATCATTTTTCTCTCAGGTCTCAGAATCATTATCATTTCCTCTAAAAAGTCTGTCATAAAACTGGCTCAGGGCTTCTCTGGTCCAGGGGTTAAGAATCCACGTTGCAAGGCAGGGGACCCTGGTTCGATCCCCGATCCGGCGCGATCACACGTGCCATGGGCCCTGGTCCGGGAAGCTCATGCACGCTTCCGGACGACTGAGCCCAGCACCACGAGCACTGGGCACACGCAATGCAGCTACTGAAGCCCGTGCACCTGCGCCCCGCAACTCGAGCGCAGCCCCCACTCTGCAGCTAGGAAGAGCACTCGCAGCAACGAAGACCCCGCACAGCCAAATCAATCATCAATCAGTCAAACAAGCAAACAAATCGGGTCAGATGGCCATTTTGTGAACATAGCCCCGGTGCCAACCCCATTTTACTGGGTTGGAAATGCCAGGATCACCTTCAGACAAAGACGCGATCTCAGGAAAGAGGTGCGGGAAAGAAGGGAGGGAAGGACGCAGAGAAGCCAGCGGAGGCGGGGACTGGGAAGGGCCGGCTGGGCCGGCTGGGGCGCTGCTGTTACCACCCCGGGGGCACCCTGCGCGCCCTTGCTCTGAGACTGCGGAAACCTCTGGGGGCAAAACCAGGCCACACCTAACGTTAGTTCAACTCATAAAATTGACATTACTTGAATGCTTTCAAAAGCAGATTTCACTCTTGTTCTTTCCCTTGTTCTTTATCTCAAGAAAATGAACAATGGTATGATGGCACGGTGTTCTCGGGTCCAGCTCCGAAGGCCGGAGCGGCTCTAGACGGCTCGCTGCACGGGCCCCATGCCCACGGGGTTGGTTCACCCTACGGAAATATCAGCAGAATCGAACGGGCTCGGGAGGCTTCCATCAGCTTCCTAAACCTGTGCTCAAAGATCAGACACATGTGCAGCACAAAAGAGCTGATGATGATGATGGATGGAATGTGCTAGAAAGCGAGACGAGCAAACAATGAAAGCGCGTTTTCTGTTATATCTTTCTTTCTTTTTTTTTAATCAAAATTATCTGTTTCAAAAGCAAAACAGACTCTCTGAGAAGTTAATTCACCAGCGCCGCGGTAGCTTAGGCAGAAGGACACATGGAAATAGCAGGGTCTCTGGAGCCAGACCCAGCCTGAGAACTAGCTCCCAAACTTCCTGGAGAGTTACTTCAGTTGCTAGAGCCTCTGTTTCCTCATCACCTTTCAGAATTGTGTGTGGTTAAGAGAAGATATAAGCACAAGTGTTTAATACAGAGGTGGAGGTTTAACAAGTAATGTGATCACCACTACCTCCTACACTGTCAGAAATACAATTAAAATATTGATTTAGAAATTATGAATGCCCCTAAGCTGAACGTTCCCAGGTGGCACTAGTGGTAAAGAACCTGCCCACCAATGCAGGAAACACAGGAGACTCAGATTCGATCCCTGGGTCGGGAGGATCCCCTGGAGGAGGGCATGGCAACCCACTCCAGTGTTCTTGCCTAGGGAACCCCATGGACAAAAGAACCTGGTGGGCTACAGTCCATGGGGTCGCAAAGAGTCGGACACGACTGAAGCGGCACAGCACACACGCACACAAGTGGAACTGAAGTTTAATCGTGTATGTGATGTGTGTAGAAATCTGAAGAGGTAAATTAGAATGCAAACTAGGGAATACTTAAACACAAGAGAGCAAATCTTTAAGCAATTTAATACCCATTTTACTGTAAACATTTAGTATGTGTTTCTCAACTAATCTTAATTTGTATTTTGTCATAATTAATAATTTTAATTCATAATGCTCACAATTATTAAATTATAGTAACAGAACAGTATATTGTATATCCTTCAGGAAAATGTTATGTGCACAGATGCATATATGCCTATTTCTAATTCTTTTCTCAACTATGAAATCATATGCTTCATACAGGCCTCAACTTTTCCACTCTGCAGTAATTGGGCATCTTCCTGTGTGACTTAATGTCCATCACTTTTTTTAAACCACTGCATTTCAGTTCAAAACAATTTACTTTCATTTAGCCAGTCTTCGGCATAGATATTTCTTTTTTCCCCCCAGTTTGTTTTTTGGCCTTCTCTGCAAAAACAAAATAATGCCACAATGGATGGCCTTACATATATGAAGGCAAGTCTCCTAGAAGTGAAACAGAGTCAAAGGGTACGTAAAGTTAGTATTTTCAAAATTAAGGTCAAATTACCCTCCAAAAATTCACAAGACTTAACAGCATGGGGGAAAAAAGACTAGATTTCCTCACACTTGCCCAATTCTCTCTCCTGTCCCAGAGATAAAGGTACAATCTGAAGCCATAATGTTAACTGACTTCACCATTCACCCTTAAGTTCATGATCGTTCCCTGCAGTTCTCAAAGATGTAAACAACACGGGAGGTCCTAGCTCAGGCAAATCAAGTTCCTCCAGCCAAGGAGAAGGTGTGAGAAGAGCTCTCCAACGACAAACCAAACGAGTCCCAGACAAACGCGTGCAAGGGACCTCGCGTTGACCGCGGCTTCTGTGTGCTCGACTCAGCACTGAATCCTTTACTTACATTATCTCACTTTAGGGCCTGTGTGTTTGCGAGTGTTTATAAGCCCAGTAAAAGCCTCACACACTGCCTGATGAGACCTGGGAAAATGAGAAGTGGCCTTCACCTCTGGCCAACAGCAGTGATGACACCAAAGCCTGCTCTTCGCTTTCCCTCCCCGGTCTCTCCCCCAGGGAAAAGCAGGCGCTATTTCCAACCAGCACCGCAGGCCAGCCTCCTGGAGCAGCCCCAGATCCTACCAACGGCCATTTCTGACATGACTGATGAGTTTCTCGATGACCCCGAGGCCTGGGGAAACCCTCAAATATCTTGTGAATCATTAAGACACACACATATGTCTGGTGTAGCTGTGTGGTGGGGTGTGTTTTGTTGTATTGAATTCTGTAAAAATTAGTCAGAGAAGTAGTCTAGGTTTTTTTTTTTTTAAAAAAAGGGGTTGAATTAACCAGAACACCTCACTTTTCTAGCTAATGAGAGCATTTACTGTACTTGAGATAAACTGGGGTTTACCATATTACTCACCCCTGATCACACCATCAAAAGTTCACATTCTTTTCTTTACACCTACTGTCAAACTGAGCAAAAAAATAGATGCCCACCTCCTAGGATAAAAACACTTGAAAGAGCCATTTCCCATCATTTCCCATGGTCCAAATACCAAGTAACTGCTAAGTCCACGCTTGATAAAGATCCCCTAGCTAACTGGACACCATTGAGATGAGAGCAATTAATTCACTGGTTTCGAATGCAAAGCTTGACTAAATGATTCTGTGCCACAGTACAGATTCTCTGGGATTTGCTAATATAAATGTAGCCCCTTATTTTTTTTTTAAAATTTTCTAAAACTTTTTCAGAAGTCAAGGGTTTTTCTTTACATTTTTTTTTGCAAGACATTTGCTTTACAGCACTGTGGTTTCTGCCGACATGAGTCAGCCACAGGCGCACACTCGCCGCGTCCACACGTGTACACTGTCCCCTCCCTCTTGAACCTCCCCCCGCCCAGGTCGTCACAGAGCACTGGGCTGAGCTCCCTGAGTCACACAGCACCCCCCGAATCTACTTCACATACAGTCATGTCTTCACGATCCCCTCTCGGTCCGTTCCACCCTCTCCCTCCCACGCTGTGTCCACAAGGCTGTCCCCTGTGTCTGCATCTCCACGGCTGCCCTGCAAACAGGTCCATCAGTGCTGGCTTTCAAGACTGCATATCCATGCGTTAATATACAATGTTTGTCTTTCTCTTTCTGACTCACTTCACTCTGTACAATAGGCTCTGGGTTCATTCACTTCATTAGACTGACTCAAATACGTTCTTTTTTAAAGCTGAGTAACATTCCACAGGATACATGTACCACAATTTCTGGATCCATTCATCCATCAATGGACATCTAGGCTGCTTCCATGTCCTAGCAGAAGTCAGGTTTTTGAAACTCAGTTTACATTTCCTCCCCCAATTAATAAGGTTACACTCTCGAGCACAAGGACATGTTCCACAGAGTCCACATCTCACTTCTCAGAAAGCAGGACCACAACTCCTGCACCACCCTCCCCCTGCAAGGGAAGAAGGCTTTCTCCCAGCTCCCTTTCTGAAGGTCTAGCCCCTGGGGATGGTTTCTAAGCTCTAGAATCCCTGGGGCTGCCCCAGCAAGTGAAACCACTTGAAGAATCTATCTTTTAGTTACTATCAGTCCCCTGGGTCGTTCTGTGACAGGCCTGTCTTTGACTGTATCCCACTTTCTAGCCAGAAGATTTTTCATGAGGGTCCAGGATATTCACGAACAGATCATTTGTATTCAACAGTGTCACTAACCTACTCAAACGAAAAAGTGCTTTTCGCGTGTGTGAAATCCATCAAACTCTATTTAAGCATCTGAGACGGGTTTCAGGGAAATCAGCCACTCTGGGCATCCGTGCAGAGCAGCAGCTTATGGAAGAAGTGAAACCAGCCCTGAAGTTCAGGATAAGCCCTAAAGGGCCCTGATGCATGAAGTGGAGATTCTGAAATCAGTGCCAGGGAGTAAGGTTTTAGGATAGCTTATTTGCAAAGCTTAAGAGAGCAGTGCATTTGGATCCCCTTAGGACAGGCTGTTGTGTGTGACTGATTAATCTCCGACCAAACATAAGTACATAAACGTTGAGCGGAGTATGAAATTTTTTTTAAAAAGGACTTTTTATTTTTTTTGCATTATTAATAAGGTAACCTAAAACAGCTATTGTGGAGAATGGTGTGGAAATTCCTTAAAAAACTAAAAATAGAGTTACCACATGATAACAATCCCACTCCTGGACATACAGCCAGAGAAAACCATAATTTGAGCAGATACATGCACCCCAACATTCATTACACTATTTCCAATAGCCAGGACATGATAGCAACCTAAATGTTCATCAACGAACGAATGGATTAAGAAGATGTGGTATACGCACACACGAACACGCACACACACCATGGAATATTACTCAGCCATAAAAAGAACAAAGTAACGCCGTGTGCAGCCACATGGATGGACCTAGAGACGGTCGTGTTGAGTGAAGCTGAGTCAGACAGAGAAGGACAAGTTTCATAATGTCGCTTACATGTGAAATCTACAAACAAAAGGTTATCAAGGAACATATTCACAAAACAGAAATGGAGTTATAGGTACAGGAAACAATTTTATGGTTACCAGAGGGAAAGCAGGGCAGGATGAACCGGGAGAGTAGGATCGATGTGTAGGCACCGCTCCACACTAAAGATGACCCACAGGACCTAGAGGGCACAGGGAACCACTCAGCGCCCTGTAATGGTGATTATGGGAGAGAGTCTGGAAGAGGGGATGCGTGCCAAGCCCTGACTGTAAAACATGAGAAGATCCAGAGGGTGAAAGTAGGGGGCAGAGGGGAAGGACTGGCTGGGCAGCTTCTCTGAAGAGGGGGCATTTAAACAGAGACGCAGAAGGCCAGAAGGACAGTCCCAGGACAATCAGCAGGACTTCAGCCCAGCCGAGGTCACAGGCGGAGAGAGGCTCACCTCCTCAGCGTTGAACGTGCTGTGTTACAGCGCCAGGAATCAGCCCCTGTGACTTGTGAGCCGTGGGCTTCAGAGTGTGGCGGGGTCAGGGGTGAAGCGTTTTGCAAATCAGGACTAGGAATTTAGGGGTCATCCTAAGCCTGACAGGAGGTCTGAAACCCAACTCTTCTGCACAGACCCCAACTAGAGAGCCCCCCAGAGACACCGGGGACAGGAGCACTGAAGCGCCCCTGCCCGGACACCCCTCCCACACACGCGGGAGGCGCCGAGGGCAGCAGGCTCCTGGGAAGGCACCAGCCTGTCACCCAGGCCCACAGCCCACAGCCAACCCTGGCTTAGTCAAGAGTGGCTCAGGGGTAAAGAATCTGCCTGCTAAAGCAAGAGATGCGGGTTCGACCCCTGGGTTGGGAAGATCCCCTGGAGAAGGAAATGGCAACTCACTCCAGTATTTTTGTTGGGAAAATTCCACGGACTGAGGAGCCTGGCGTGCTACAGTCCCTGGGGTCGCAAAAAGAGTCAGACGCGACTGAGCGACTGAACAACACCAAAGTCAACAGAAGACCTTTCCCCTGCTCCTGCCCTAGCTTCCAGCTTCTCACTCCTCCCCAGGAACATGGCCCCGGTCCCAGCTCTCTGTTTAGACACACGGAAGAATTTGGGCCCCCAAGTACTAGCAGATCCCATACTTCTGCTAACTGATACTTTTGGGGACAAAAATACCTCTGAAATCCTTATCACGTTTCACCCAAGAAACGAGGTTCATCCACTCTGCAGCTGCATATAAATGGGTTTCATGACACGGAGAAAACTCCCGAATATCAGCACCCCGTGATGAATGTCCTAGTCAACCATTAAAGACTTATTTTTAGCAGAGCCAACCACCAAGTTCTGGGCCAAACAGAATGTCATGTGTTATCTGAGAAGCACGTGTCACTGCGGTCATCGACCAGCTAATCCGGGGCGAGGCGATCTTGGGAAGACGTTCTTGTGAGAGGAGAGCGTCCTGCAGTAATCAGTGCCATTCAGAAGCTTAAATACATTGACATAAATAGAACATGGACTTAATAACTAAACTTCAAACATTTCCAATGGGACCAGTGAAATAACACTACTAGACATGTTTTATTCTGTACACTGGCAAAGATGTGCCCTAAATCCTTCCAACTTATTCTTCCATCATAGTATGGTGGCCAGACGTCAAGTACACGGTTCTAAAATGATGGGATCAGGGGCTTCCCTGGTGGTCCAGTGGTTAGGAATCCGTCTGCCAACTCGGTGGACACTACTTCGATCCCTAATCCGGGAAGATCCCACATGCCCTGGAGCAACCGAGCCCGTGGGCCACACCTACCAAGCCTGCGCAGCACATCCCAGGAGCCATGACCGCAGAAGCCCGACGCCCCAGAGCCCCTGCTCCCCACCAAGAGACGCCACGGCAGTGAGGGGCCGAGCACTGACAGGAGACAGCAGCCCTGCTTGAAGCAGTGAGGCCTGCGACAGCCAAAAGCAAACAAGTACTAGATTAAAAAATGATCAACACTGGCCTATGTTATCTCTGAAAGCTCCAAAGTCCCATGCCTGGACTGCGGCAGTCCAGCTGGTCTGCTGTGAAAAACTGTAGTATAGAAACCACAGATGATAACAGGGGAGGAAAATAAGGAAGGAAAACTCACTGCTTCGCCCTCTTTTCAGGAATTACTGCTCACAATTGCTCACATCTGGCATGCCTCGATGGTAATCATTTGCAAGGTTCAAAAACACTGAACCTTGAAAGGGAAATAAAGAGCTTTATCTTCAAAAGAAAAATGAAAGACCCAGAGCAGAACCCTTGGGACCGTTTTTACTACACCTGGATAATGGCGAGCATCACCACTCTCTGCAGAGAACGTTTTTACGAATAGGCTGTGGAGTCTTCTTTAGGTACAACATGTCGATTCAGATACAAAATAAAACACTGCTTGCACGGTAGGTTTTTAATGGAAAGTCTAAAAACACACCTATTTAACAAACCTCTAATTTTTATAAAGAGGGCCTAAAAAAGCCTGCTTTAAAAAAAAAAAAATCTAACTATGGGTGGTCTCACACCTAGAAGTGGTACAAGAATCCTTTGTCAGACCACATGTCTTAATTTTTGGTATGGAAAATGTGGTCACTGTAATTATAAGCCAGAGAAAGTAAAGGGCTGAAAAAGTTCTATGCAGGAGGGGAGTAATAATTCGTTAGCATTCAATAAAACTGTAATTTAACCAGCTTTTAGGTATGTAATAATCAGCTTGAAAATTACAGCATTTGACAATTTTCTATTTTACCTTTTGGCTATTTGTCGAAGTGGCTTATTTCCTCCATGAAACTTATGCTCCATGAAAACAAATGGCAGTGTTTCCCACACCCCTAGAACCACCCCCACGAGACCTGGTACATGGCTTGTTTTTTTGTGTTCAATGAACCACAAAGAATGTTTCAGGAACAACCCCAGGAAAATCAGGAGAGAAATAATTCAGGGTAAGAGGAAATTAATGCATAACTTGTTTCGAAGCTATTCTCTTAGGCTTCAAGATATTTCAAATATATCCCTTAAAAAGTTCAGTTATGGAAAAAGTTTATTTGTGCAGATTTTAAATAGTTTCGGCCAAGAAAAGAGTCAGTATTAATTAATACAGGAGGAGGGAGAAAGTTTAATTGTGTAATGTAGTCACTTAGTTCCTGAAACCTTTTTCCTGACTGAAAGGCATCACAAGGGACTGAAATACTATTACAACACGTACTGGAGGGAGAGATGTAACGTGACCGTCTCTCCCTCCATATGGTCTCTTTGGATGAAAAAAGACCAAAGTCAAGTGAGCCTATGGAAAATTAATGAGAGGTGAGCACATCATGCCGTTAAGATGCTTAGCTAACAGAGGCAGCAAGAAAGCATCACACAGCCCTTATCACGGGGCTAAAACACAAAGGCCTTCCCCAGGCAGGAGTAGAGATGAACCTGAAATTCCCGACACCTGAAAATGTTGTAGCTGCTGGTCTTCTCCGCTTGGAGTTCCTATAATTCTCAGATTTCTTAATCCCACCAAATTTTCCTCTTAATCTCTGTTGCTGTTGCTCAGTTGCTAAGTCGTGTCTGATTCTTTGTGATCCCATGAACACGCCAGGCTTCCCTGTCCTTCACCATCTCCTGGAGCCTGCTCAAACTCAGGTCTACTGATTTGGTGATGCCATCCAACCAACTCATCCTCTGTCATCCCTTTCTCCTCCCGCCTTCAATTTTCAATATACATATAATAATCAGTCTTACAAATCCTAACGTTTTAGCATCTAACCTGCATCTCCCAGACTGCACCTAAGAGTAAGAAGCAGCCAAAAACAATTTTTCAAATCTTTCTTCCCATGTTTTGATTTCTTAGAACAGAAAACAGGATGATGAGGTCAAACCAGGTGAGAAAAGTAACACTCCCAGAAGCATGTAAGAAAGTCCTGGCTAAGTCAGATGTGCTCCAATAATATCAGCTCTTAAAGGAGAAAGGTGTGGCTGCCAAACCCAGAAGAGCTGTTCCCCAAGGGCCTGGCTTCTTCCAAGAATGCTGCAGGGGCCAAGGGCTTTGTCCGCAGGGTTCGCCCTTGGCTCAAGCCCCAGGCTGGCCCTCCGGAGCCGCGCCATGGTCCACAGACCACTCGCTTTCTCGGAGCCTCGGGTCCCCGGTCTGTAAATACTCATACCAGCCTTGGTCTTCCGGACTCAGACGGAGCAGGCCAGCCCCGCACCGTGACTGCGTGGTAAGAGCTCAGTCCCACCTTCTGGTCTGTCCTGATTCGGGGCAGGTAATGTCTGGGAGCTAAACTGCGGCTGCAGCTGCGGCAGCCCCCGCCCCAAAGCAAGCCGGCTCTCACCGCCCTTCTCCAGGTGGCACCTCCGAACTGAGGTTGGAGTGAAAGTCACCAGTCACTGGGCGGGCACCGAGGCGAGAGGCGGCAGAGAGATGCTTCTCTTGCTGGCACGCGGGGTGGGGGTGGGCGAGAGGGTGAGGGCGCAGGGTGACCTGGCCTGCCCGCCCAGCCCGGGATGGGCCTTGCTCCAGGGCAAACGTCTGCTTCTTAATATTAGGTCACGAGGTGGATTTTATTTGAGTTTTTCAGATTATTTGGTCTTCATTTTGTGAGAAAGCCGTTGTGTTTGCCCTCACAACAAAGTCAGTTCAGGAGAGGAAAGGAGAGCGGTGATGCTGAAGGAAGGAGGTTCAGCCTGAAATGCTCTGTTCCTGCAAACGCACCGAAAGATGCACACCCACAGACACGGACGTGCAAACACACAGAGACACACAGACATACAGAGACACCACGATAGAGACACAGCCACACCTGACCACAGACACACATCACACACACAGACAGACATACAGGTAAGCACAGAGAGACACACAGACACATCCAGACACAGACACACATCACACACAGACACAAACACACAGAGACACACGCAGACATATGGAGACACAGACACACATCACACACACAGACAGACACACAGGTAAGCACAGAGACACACAGCCACACCTGGACACAGACACACAGAGACACAGACATGGACACAAACACACAGAGACACAGACATGGACACAAACACACACACATACAGGCACGTGGACACACAAACACACACACACACAGAAGTACACAGACACACACACAGACAGAGAGACGTACAGAGACACCTAGACACACACACACTGAGACAGAGACACACGCAGATAGATACACGCACACAGACACACACGCACACACAGCAGAGCTGGACTCGTCCCATGTGCCCCGTACTGTGGGCAGCAGCGGCTTATCTTTCCTCCCCTTTTATCAAGAAAATCCCAACACTGGCAGCCACATCCCAGGTAAATACGGTAGTAAGAACCACAGTCAAAACAGTGACAGCAACGACATCCACCCCCCACCCCCTCGCCGGCCCAGCAAAAGCACCTTTCAAGAGAGCAGGTCTGCAAGAAGTTTTCCAGGCCCACTGCAAAATCTTTACTGCTCAGAAAGCACACGGCTCACTGTTTTCAGACACGTTCCTGTTTTGTTTGTTTGGGTTTATTTTTGCCTTCGTTCTGCAGGAAGCCTCACAGATATGACAGTGTGATTTAATTCGGTACAAACCTCGCCTCCCTAATTCTTAGAATGTAGATAGATACCACTACCGGTATTCTTAGAGTTACACAGCCTCCCACACCAAACCTAGCGAAGCAGAACCCACATTTCATTGGAATCCCTACTTTTAGTTATTTGCAGGTTTTTCTTGACGACACAGGAAACCAAATGTGAGGCAGTGTTGTAGATATTGATAAATGGGTTTCTAGAATGTGTTCAGTGGCTGGCAGAACAATACCTGATTTCTATACCCAAAGGGAGATAACGACTACCCCTGACCCCTTGTAGAGGAGAGAGAGACTCCAGTTCCTCTTTTCTCAGGTGAATGCATTCATGACAACAGACTCTGGAAGACATCTCTGGGAAGGCACTGGAGAAAGTTTCTCCTGCCATCCCAGGCAGCCAGTCAAGAGCCAGAGACAATAGAAAATTCCATGTGGTGGAAAGAAAATCAAAGTTTGAAGGAAGGGGTGACATTTGCCTGAATGTCTGAGCCCTAAGTCCGCTTGGAGTAAGCCAGGCACCTTCTGCGTGAAGCGGGCAGTGAGCCTCCCGCACTGCAGAGGAAGTGAGTGCGAGATCAGGGCCTCTTCCTTGAAGACCTCTGCTCCTCCTGCTACCCGGATGGCCAGCTCGGCACAGAGCATACAGGCCGAGCCCAGCCTTGGTGGAGCTCCCCCGACCCCCAGTGTATCTGCACCTGGAGCTGATAACACATCGTCAAAAACGTTCCATTTTTTCATCCAAAACTGACGTTTAAGACAAACCCAGACTCCTGAAGGTCCTTCAAAAAATACTAACCAGTTCATCCTTACAACCCTCCTTTTCCCACCACCACCAACAGGATGTACCAGCTGGGATAAGACTTGAATAAATAACTCTTAAACACATGTGGGCGTGCCCAGTCGCTCAGTCGCGTCTGACTCTTTGCGACCCCATGGACTGCGGCCCACCAGGCTCCTCTGTCCGTGGGGTTGCACAGGCCAGAAAAACTGGGGTGCACTGCTGTTTCCTTCTCCAGGGGGTCTTCCCAGGGAACAAACCCACGTCTCCTGCTTGGCAGGCGGATTCTTTACCCCTGAGCCACCTGGAAAGCCCCTATCCAACTTTTAAATAAGTTTCTTCAAAAAGGAAATTAATTTATTCATTCATTCCCTTAACCTTCATTGAGCACTGGGCCGCACAATTCGCTGACAACTAACTGTACCAAGATTTAGACGACCTGGCTCCACCTGCCAAGCCACCCCCGGCCGTTCTCCTAATCTTCCTGTGCCTCAGCTTACTTCTTCCTAAAATGGGAGCCTGGGCAAGATGGTTTCCAAGGTTACACGGAACCTTAGCATCTGGGGACTCCGTCCTTCCGCTCTGTCTACTCTGTAAGACGCTGCTGGAAGCAACAGAGGGGCGAATGTGCAGACACGGTTCCGACCCATTCTGCCCGCAGTGTCACTGCTTGGTTCTATTTCCAAACTCCCATCACCGGTTCTTTTGGCTTGGCATCGAGTGTCTAGCTTCCTTCACATGTACACGTCTCTTGGCCGTGTGGAGACCCTCGGCCCGACAGGGCCCCCTCCTACCCGCACAGGCCTGGGCTCAGCATCGCCCCACTCACCTGCATGTCACAGATCCAGACCTGTTTGCCGGGGCAGCGGGCACTGGCAGGAGTCCTCTCCACAGGGCGACTCTGGCCTGGACCGCCACGTTCTCAGGGAGGTTCTAGAATGTGGGGTGACTCCTGATCCATGCAACGTGCCCTGCTCCCGACATGCACCCACCCCCCTCTCCCGCCTCAAGAACAAGCATCTTGGCCTGCAGCCTGCAGTCCTGGGATGAGAGACCTGCTTTAAAATCTGTGCAGGTCGGACTCGTCATCATCCCAGCTCCTGCAAACAGGCTGCCCTCGGGCAGAACAGCTTTGCTCATCAATCAAGCTTCAGGGAAGTGGGTGGTTTGAGCGTGGGCCCACTTCGCTGTGACCAAACCCCTATGAGAACGTCTGAGTGTGAATGAAGAAAAAACTCAACAGTCTACTTTCCATGTCCGCTGCAGGAGGGCCAAGACCAGGTTTTATTTAAAAATAACTCCCTGCTCTTTCCTGAAAGCTGAAAGCAAGCACATGAGCTTAAAAAGAATTCCTCTTTCAAGATTTACTAGTGACTCAGATCAGAAAATACAGCTGTCAACGATGTCACGTGCAAAACAAGAGAAATATTGGGGGATATTTCTCAAG
Source organism: Antilocapra americana (assembly GCA_007570785.1). NCBI lineage: Eukaryota > Metazoa > Chordata > Mammalia > Artiodactyla > Antilocapridae > Antilocapra > Antilocapra americana. The sequence goes on along the minus strand of ML661903.1, from coordinate 507,298 downwards.
TATTCAGAACTTAGAAATGACCTATTTCTGATTTTTTTTTAAAGAAGCCTCCTGAGAAGATACCTCATGTGGTTGTGATGTATTCAGACGGCGATTAGCAAGCGGAGCAAACGAGTGTATTTGAGGCTCAGACAGGACACCGGGCCGCGCTGTGCTCAGGCCCGCAGCCGTGCCGACTCTGTGACCCCATGGGCTGCCGCCCACCAGGCTCCTCTGTCCAAGGCATTTTCCCACGGTTGCCATCTCCTCCTCCAGGGTGTCTTCCCAACCCAAGGATTGAACTCGGGTCTCCAGGCGGGTACTTTACCACTGAGCCACCAGCGAAACCCGAGATGTGATACCACACGAGTCCATACAAAAAGAGACGAAGCTTATGGGAGGAAGTCAAGCTCCTGCCACAGGGCTGGAAACGCAGCCCGACGGCAATCTGCGACGGGGGCGAGCAGACTCCCCGGAGGCTTAAAAAAAGAAAAATATTTATATGTATGTTCTACCTATGCACATATTATATATATATATAATATATTTACATACAATCAGTAATTATATGCACAGTCAACCCTAAAGGAAATCAACCCTGAATGTCCATCGGAAGGACTGATGCTGAAGCTGAAGCTCCAATACTGTGGCCACCTGATGTGAAGAACTGACTCATTAGAAAAGACCCTGATGCTGGGAAAGACTGAAGGCAGGAGGAGAAGGGGACGACAGAGGATGAGATGGTTGGATGGCATCACCGACTCAATGGACATGGGTTTGAGCAAGCTCCAGGAGTTGGTGGACAGGGAAGCTTGGCACGCTATAGCCCATGGGGTCGCAAAGAGTCGGACACGACTTAGTGACTAAACAACAATACATAAATATAAATAAAATGGGGCCAATTATACCTTCATCTCATAGAATTCTGAGCACTAAGACACTATAAGCAAACTTTCTATACCATAAGCACAATACAAATGTAAAGCATTATTATAATAATAAACATATTTATTCAAATACATGGTACCCTGTTCAAAATTATTTGATTTCTAGTCTAGCTTTCATCCTTTAAAGAATGAGTTTTTAATTAATTCAGTTTATACATATTTCCTGTCTAAACTCTTCACATTTTCAAAGCTCCTAGGCAAGTGACAGAAGAATACAAGCTTAAAATAACCTGACAAATATCAGAAATAGAACAGACAGGTGATTTAGAAAGCCTTGACCCTTTGCCCCAGAAACCCTCCTGGTAACATCTGCTGCCCACATCGTGACTGACTGAGGAGGAAGGTCACCTGTTGAAGCGTTATCGGTAAGGCCAGATGACTGGACATAGCCAGGTGCCCATCAGGAGGGGCGGCTAATGAGTCACGGCAGTGACAGCTAGGGAGTGGCCTCCAGTGACGCCTTCCCTGGGTAGACCCTTCACTCTGATGCTGGGCTGGACCCTGTGACCTGCTTGGGTAATGGAACATTAGTGAACGCGCTGTAAGTAGAGCCTTCATAAGCCTTTTTATATCGGGGCATAACCCCTCTCTGTGTTTGGAACCCAGTCACCATGGGAAGAAGCCTGTGCTAGTCTCCTGGACACCAGGAGCCAGCTGGCAGCAGACTCTCCCACCACCACGGGAGTGGAGCCATGCTGGGCCACTGAGGCCCCGTCAAGCCGCCAGATGGCCCCATTCATACCAGTAAATCCAGGAAAGAAAAACTGCCCAGCGGACCCCAGTCCAAACAGCCCACTGGAGAACTGTGAATAAATAAAACCGCAGTTTCAGTTTAAGCTACTAAGTTACGGAGCAGATTGTCACCCAGCGGTAGATAATGAATCCACCATAATATTCTGCCAAACAATGAAATACTATGAAGGTAGCAGCTTACCCATCAAGAAAGGAAAAGGAGGCGCTGACATGCTAAGGCTCTAAGACATACTGATAAACTCACAGGCCACCTGGAGAACAAGGCCGCCTTTTATGTAGGAAAAAGGAAGATTTAAATGCATATATATATATATATACACACACACCTATTTTGCATGAAAAGACACTGTATATATACTCAAGAAGTTAACATACATAGTCACCTGTGTCCAGGGAACAAGGGGGCAGTGAACTGGGTAGATGGGGACAGGTGACAGTGAGACTCATCAATAAAAAATGTTTCTAAATTGTTTCAGTATGAGAATCATGTGAACCTATTACCTATTCAGAAATCATATTTTTAAAGGAAAATATCAGACTAATCCAAGGTAGAAATGACCAAAATCGAAAAAGTGGACTTTCAAATTATTATTCTACTCTGATGTCATCCGTCACCAGTGTTCCTTTGAACCAGAATAACCCTCTCTGTAATACATAAGGTGATTTGTAAACACAGTTTATCTTCCCTGCTATACTGTAAACGCCTTGAAAGGAAGGACGGTGTCTCATGCATTTCTGTTTCTTCTGAAACTGGCAAGAACCGTGCAGGGCACAGAGCACGTTCTTCATAAATGGTTGTTGAGTCAAAGAAACAGACGACATTCTGACATCCCCAAAGGTCTCCACGGCAAGTGCTGATACGGCCTCGGAGATCTTTGGCAGCCTGGCTTTCCCACCTGCACACAGGGTCCACAAACCAGTTTTGAAGAAAATGGTGAGCGCCTGTCATATTTTGGGCTGGCTTCTCTCATCAACTCACCCTGAACCACTGGGCAGGGTATACCTACAAGCTAAATTTGAAAGCCATGAAAGGAGAAAAAGCAAAACAAACTCCCCCATTTAGAAAGAAAACAACAACACCCATAGAGGAAGTCTAGAAAAAGAAAGATCTTTTATTATTTCTCATCAGTAACAAATTTCACTTCTGTGGTTGAGTAAGCAGCAGCCTGCAGGGGACTAACCCTGCAAAGCCAGGTCCAGACAAGCCAATCGTGGGGATGAGATGCTGGGCCCACCCCAGGCCCCCAGAGAAGTCGGCATTCAGACCACTGCAAAAAGCTTGTCTGTTCCAAACTAGCGTTTCCAGGAAAGAGAAGGCCACAGCTTTCTGCATAACCCGATGCAGGGTTTGACAGTTCTCACTGGAGAGCATCCCTTACTTTCAACCTGTAACTCTCCTCCTGGCCCTCGCCTTTGCCTCTTTTGACATGGGTTCACTGTCTCCGGGTCTGACCCTATGAAAGCTCAGTCTCTTCAAGGAGGTCTGAGTCACCCCCATCCCTGTGTTCACAACCTCCTCTCCAGATGTGCTCAGCCACGGCCATCCCAACCCCTGGGGCTTCCGGGACCGCACCCTCCAACAGCATCCTGCTGTGGCTTTGTTGCTTGCGCTCTGCCAGCATAAACCAAGATAAAAGCGGTAATACAGGCAGCAGAAAGCAGACCACCTGGGCTGACGGGCACACATCATCGGGGTGTATGCCATTGTCTCAAGAGAGCCAGGGCACCACCTTCTCCCTCCTGTCCGTTCTCACCATCTCTGCTCCTCCCACATCAAGCAGTTCTAGTTCCTGGGCTTCCCTCCCTGATTCCTGCCCCAGCTTGTGGATTTGTTTCACTGTTCTCAGCCACGCTGCACTTTTCTCACAGCTATGACACCGGGGACTTTGTCACAGCGGGGAATCATCTTTGGAGGTTCCACCAGGTAAAGAAAGCCAGAAAGTGAGGCTGACAAGCTAACATGCCACTATGCTTCTGCCAGGAGAGCAACAAGCGCTGGTTACGTGCCAGCTGAGTGTGAGGAGGTGAGTCAGACGCTGTCAAGAGTAAGACATCACCTCTGCCGCTCAAGAGGGACACAGGTGAGAAGGCATTTACAAAGGGAACGTGGGCTTGGATGTGCGGAGCTCGCTGACGGGTCAGGCAGGTGCGCAGCCATCAGTCCAAGTAGAACAGAGGCGGTGGAAACGGCAAAGAAGGAGAGAATCAGCAAGGTTCTCAGAGGAAGGCTGAAGGCTGATTCCTGGGCACAGAGGAGAAACGCGTGACACAGGATGCTTTCCAGATTTCAGGTCTTGAAAGAAGGAAACTTGTACCACTCCTCGCAGAGGCAGAAGGGAGCTGACTGTCCTGAGGACACCCTGAATTTTGGGGAAAACAAAAGGAAATTTAATATTCAACTTCAGATGGGCAACTAGAACTGGGAACGTAGCTTCCTGATGGAAGTCACGAAAATAAAAGCCTTGGTGGAGGAGCAGACACAGAGGAGGCGGAGGCGGGCTCTGAGGCAGGGCAGGGCGGGCTCCTCTGTCTTCACGGGGAGATTCCGGCAGGTGAGCACGGCCCCAGCCCCAGCAGGAGCTCCACAGCGCTGTACTGTCCAGAGAGGGAAGGGTAACGCAGTCGTCAGAGGGAGAAGAAAACCAGCAACAGAGCCGAGTCCCGTCAAAGAAGAAGAAGAACTCAAGGACGGTCAAGGCCGACCGCAGCGAGCAGAGTTACATGACTTCCTGCAGACCCAGCGCCAGGCCAAGGGCCCAGGCTGCCTGGTCCCCAGCAGCGGCCCAGAGGACCACAGAGTCTGCACAGACCCTCAGGGTGGCGTTGCCTTACCTGGCATGAAAAAATATCCCTAGGATTTATAATATTTTCAATTTAATATCTGCACTGTTTCAATTTGACTATGAGATCTGGGAACTGTGAATGGAAGCCTGAAAGGAAGAGGGGTGTTCCAGCTTGCATGGGCTCCACCGACAGTGTTCACTCTGATCTCAACTTTGGAAAGAGGAAAACTGGAATGGGGGTCACCTTTATTCCTTAAAATAAAGAAACTGACTGACTTTCAAAGACCCCAGGAGTTGATCTCACATCCAAAGCAAGGTACTTGATTAAAGGGACTCTTAACAAAGAGCACTGAAGGTCTAAGTAAATACCCCCATCTGGTCCGGGGCCCCACCTGGCCGCTCGCCCGCCTGCTCCGTGATAGGTTCCAACCGGCCGATTGTGCCTTATTTGTACCAGCGGAGAGGCCACCTGTCGTGGACTAGACCCCCGCATGAAACAAAGTGAACATTTCTTATTTCCGTGCTGCCCATACGATTTTCTTCTAAACACAAAGCACTCCCTTCCACCTTGAGCAGATTTAAGAAATGCTGACTCTGAAGAACAGGTATAAACAAGGCAATCTTTTGTTTATGAAGACTGTTAACGACCCACTCTATAAGGACCCCTCCTGTCCCCGGCGCTGGCGAATTAATCCATCCACACTCTTTAGCTCATTTCCCTGGCTGTTACAACCTAAAGTGGAGAAAAAAACGGTTTACAAGGGGTACGTGGCGTGTGTGCTACAAACAGGCACCACACAAACCCAGACCCAGGCGCGGAGAAGCATTCCAGGTGCAGAGACCGTGTGAGGCAGAGGGAAGAGCAGGGGGCCGTGGCGTTGGGGGCGTGGTGTGGGGGGCGCCGTGTGAGGGGGCAGGTGGTGTGGGGGGGCGCGTGGTGTGAGGGGCGGGGTGTGAGGGGGAAGGTGGTGTGCGGAGCGCGTGGTATGGGGGCGTGGTGTGAGGGGGCGCACTGTGGGGGGCATGTGGCATGGGGGCGTGGGGTATGGGGGGGCGCGTGGTGTGGGGGGCACGGCATGGAGGGGGCAGGTGGTGTGGGGAGCGCATGGTGTAGGGGTGGCAGCGTGGGGTGTGCGTGGTGTGGGGGCGCATGGTGTGGTGGGGTGCAGTGTGGTGGGGCGCGTGGTGTAGGGGCGCGGTGTGGAGAGGGCAGGTGGTGTGGGGAGCGCATGGTGTGGGAGGTGCAGTGTGGAGGGGGCACATGGTGTGGTGGGGTGCAGTGTGGTGGGGTGCGTGGCGTGGGGGGCTCAGCATGGAGGTGGGGCGTGGTGTGGGGGGGCGCGGCTGAGGGCGCTGGGCCGAGCCCTTGCTGCCACAGAGGCTGGAGAGAGGGGCATTCTGCAATAGAGCCTGGCCGTCCAGCGGGAAGGCCAGCCTCTCTCGGGGAGCTGGGCCCCGGGAAGGAGCCGGGCCCCGGGAAGGTCTGAGCCAGGCGTGGAAAGGTTGCAGGGTGCCCTGGCAGCGCCGGGAGAGGAGGGGCACGTGGAGAGCTGAAACCACCGGGACCCCCGGCCCCGCCCCCAGTCTCACTGGCCGCCGTCTGGAGGCACCGGGTCTCCGGATCCCACCTCCAGCAGCCGTCAAAGGCCTAGTGCTTCCTTCTCCCTGAGACACTGTCACCCCCGGAAGAGGCGGCAGGTCTCTTTGGGAAAGGCTGGGAGGAAGAGGTTACATTTGGGGGAGTGCAGCAGGGTCCCTCCTCAAGGGGAACCAGCCTCTCCTTCATTCGAGGGGCCCCGGGTCTATAAACCAGCCCACGTCTGAGAATTGACTGAAGGTCCACCCGCTCTGCTTTTATGATTCAAGTCTGACTTCCGTTCACTAGAACTGGCGTGTGACTTAGACCTGTTCTGCTCACACAGATCAAGCGAGCATTCAGGAGCCTGCCCGTGGGTGTCCCGTCCGGAAACATGGTGGGCACAAAGGGGGAAGTGGAGGGAATGAGGTGCGAGGGTGGGGTGTGGAAGACAGTGAGGAGGTGGTCCAAGCCAGCTGGGACGCGGGAGCAGAGGCAGCGGTCAGGGTGAGGGGGCGCCTGGCAGAGGAAGAGACGGTGGGAAGTGGTGGGGACCCCTGGGCACGTGGCCGGCAGAGAGTGGTGAATGTCGGAGGGAGACAGGGCTGCAGGGCCGAGCCCAGGCTCTGGGACCCATGTGCACACAGGCAGGAACGTTCAGGGGGCACAGACGTGACCGGAGAGGCAGACCGCAGAAGGCTGGCCCCGGCGTCTGGATTTACCCGGAGGGAGGAGGGCGGAGCTACCGACCTGGTCTACGGGCCGTCGAGGTGAAGGCAGGAAGAATACAGCTTGTGGAATAGATGCAAGAAGGTCTAGTGTTTCAAGAGAGATGTTTCCTGGGGTTCCAGCTGCTCCAGCAGAGTGAGCCAGCACAGCTCTGGATGTCCTCAGAAACTGGTGAATAAAGAAGACAGCTGTTTCATGAGAATGATGGAAACAGAAGGCCCGCTGGAGCGGTGGGAGGGGTGGCAGGGATGGAGCATAGGGAATGAGGCGGTGGAATTTGAGGCAGAGCATCTACTTAAAAATCGTGGGGAGGAGACACGACGGTAGCCCAAAGGAGCAGCAGAATTAAGGACCGTTTTCGCCAGGATTTGGACATCCTAAGTACACTTGCGGACAGTGAAGGGGAGGTAGGGAAGATTCTGGAAGGTCCCAGAAGGTTCTGGAAGTCTGGGGAGCCCCGAAAGGGCCTGGACTAGACTCACAGGACAGACGTGAGTCTACAGGGGGTACTTCACGGAGGCCTCCAGGTTATGACCCCTGGTAATAATCTTGGGGTGTGCAAGGGACTCAGTGTGGACTCAGGCCCCAGAGAGAACAGTCTTTTATTCGTCCCAAAATAGTGAGTGCAAAATTAGCATTGCATCTGTATTATCTTATCGGTGGCTTCAAAGTTCATTCTCGTGTTATTCTTTCCCAGGGTGTTTGGTTAAAACTTGCTTAGCTGGTAACATTCTCATCAGTAAGGAGTCTGCACCCACAAACGTGTTCCCTTGAATGCACACTGCTCTTTTGTGAATGAGACACAAAGAAAGTGAACTCCTAGCTAATGCAAGATACTGGATTCGCAGATAATATTTTATCTGGGTTTCAGTTCAGTCATATGTCTCAAAATGAGCTTATCTTGCCCTTAAGCCTTCTGCTTCCCTCAGTTCATTTTTTCCCCTGCCATTCAAAGCGGGTGGCGGATTCTCGTTTCTTGCCATTCATTTCTGCAGGGCTCCGCGGAATAAATCCGGTGGCTTCTCGCTGAGCTCAACTTTGAAGGCCGGGCCCTGCCTGTCACTGCCTGTGGCCCGCACGCTGTCCTCATTCGCGTCATCCCCCTGTGGCCCGCACGCTGTCCTCACCTGCATCATCCCCCTGTGGCCCGCACACTGTCCTCACCCGCGTCACCCCCCGTGGCCCGCACG
>ML661903.1:448690-499331 GCA_007570785.1 Antilocapra americana | reverse complement strand
CTGTCCTCACCCGCGTCACGCTCTGTAGCCCGCACGCTGTCCTCACTCGCGATCTCATTGTTCTCTGACCCAGCTCCACATTGCCAGTTCTTCTCTTTACTTCTCTCCACCTTGCCCCAAATATCAAGTCCTAGGCTCAGACGCCTCTCTATGCAGAAAACCGCCTCTCGAGCGCCCGTCCTGTCTGCCCCACCCAGTCCTTCAGCTCTGGTCTTCTGCGCCCACAGGAGTCTCCGTAGGTGTATCCTCTGGGGGTGTGTGTGCTCAGCCACTCAGTCGTGGCCGACTCTTTGCAGCCCAGTGGACTGTAGCCCGCCAGGCTCCTCTCTCTGTGGGATTCTCCAGGCGAGAAGACTGGAGTGGGTTGCCATTTCTTCCTCCAGGGGATCTTCCCGGCTCAGGGAGGGAAACTGCGTCTCCTACCTTGGCAGGCAGAGTCTTTACTTCCAGTGTTAAGCTATGTATTTTAAGTGGTCACCTTAATTCCTCACTAATGCTCTTCTTGGTGGAGCCCTGGAGCTTTGGCCACCCGTCATGGTCTACACCTTTGGAGTGTGGCCTGACTGTGGTCCTCCACCGTGCACGGTGAAGTCAGTGATCGCCGCGAGTGATGGTGCTGACAGGTAGAGTCTTCTTCTCCTGAGTGTAGACTACCGTGGCCCCCGGCGGCACTCTGACTTGGCTACAGTCTCTGCCTCTCCCTGGCTAATGGCACACCCGCCAGCGCAACACAGCCCTGCGCCTCAGAGGCGCTTACAGAGGTGCCAGACGAACGCACTTGCATCCTGAAAACCAGGGGACAGGCCACCCTCAATCTCCTGTCCCTACACAGGTTTTTATCAGAAACGTAACCAGTTTATTCTGGGGGTAGGGCGGATTTTAATGACTATAATAGTAGAACACTGCATTTCTACTTGCCCTCTCTTGTTATAGGAAACTTCTAAGGAGCCCTGAAGATACTGAATGTAACAGTTTTGAAGATTATGAGCTTCCCCAAAGGCAAGGAGGAAAGGAAAGGCAGGCATGATGTTTTCGGGAGCGCAGGATTTAGGGGGTCCCATTTTAAAGATCAGGAAACCAAGGCCAGAGAGTGAGTCTCCTAGTGACAAGTAGCCACAAGACCCAGCCGGGACCCAGGATTCTTAGGTCTAAATTCCAAGCCTTATCAAACAGAGATCACTGTCTTTATAAGATGGATGAAGAAGTGTGGACAGGAACTGCAAGAGAGGTAGGTGGGAGAGAAAGAACATACAGAAAACTCAAGCTTGTTAACATCCATGTCCCACAGTTTACATATTGCTCCTGACAGGACTAAGTGACCTAAATTCCTGTCCACGGCGAAAGGGAAAAGCAGGTAAACAGGTTCATGCTGACCGTGTACTTTACTTTCCCTACCCAAACCATAAAGGTTGGTTTCAGACCCTCACATAAACATGCGTGTAAAAACAGCAAAGCGGGCAAGCCTGCTAACTCTCACGGCCGGTTTTAGTGACTCGGGTGCTTTTCTTGGCAGACACTCAAACGTCACGCGCCAGAATCACGTGCTCGGTACTATCTCAGTCAATATGATTTGTGTCAAAGTCACCTGAACCGGGTGATTGTCTGATCTCAGTATCACCAGCAGGCCCTCACACAGCAACCCCCACTGCTAGTAAGCTCTCAAGAAAGACTTCAGTTTAGGAAACTAGCATTTTCTTAGAAAAGGGGAAAAAAAAAGCAGTTCTCAGTAAAAGGTAAACCACAGAGCTACTGTGTTCAGTCAAGTTGTACGTATAAAACCACACACACACACTCTCTCTCTCTCTTCTCAAAATAAAATTTAGGCTCTGTTTAATCCACAGAGGTGAGTAAATACAGAATTAAGGCATTAGAACCCTGCTCGGGACTCTGCTGGACATTGAGACTACACTGAAAAATGGCAGAACTGCCTTCTAGCCTACCTCGTTTGCTCTCCAGGCAATTCTAGTAACCCATAATTATCCAGAGGTTGTTTTCCTGGTGGGACACCAAGGGGCGACAGTCTTTTGGACAGAACAGACTAGTCAGGGTTCTCTCAGAGACAGAATCTGTTTCGACCTTGGAGTACAAGGAAGCTTCAGGCCCTCAGGGACTCAAGAACCCCAGATAAGTTTAGACTAAAAAATGAAAGGGGGGGCTGGGGGAAGCTTTCTCTTGGGTGGAGAGCCATCAGCAGAAAAATCAGGGGTGAGAACCACTGAGACAGTCAACGACCGTGAGGCTGCACCCAAGGGACGCGGGAGGCAGGGTGTGTCTCTCTGCGGGAAGGTGAGGAACGCAGGCGAGCTGGAAGGGAGAGACAGAGGGACGAGGGGAGGGAAGCAAGGGCAGCGGCAGGGTCATAGCCCGGCCTCCGGGCCGAGAGCAGACCGCGCCAGGCCGCCTGGGTGCTGGGGGAGACAGCCAGCGAGGAGGGACGGGAATGCAGCCGGCTCCCATCTCGGAGGAGAGCCTGTACAGCACCAGCGCGGGGCCCGGAAGACCAGCTGCAGGATCCAGCCCACCCTCCTGCTCGCAGCCTCCTAACACCACGTGGACAGATGTTTTCAAAGCACTGGAAATGTAAACTGTGTCGTGGGAACACTCGCAGATCCCATGGTGCCATTCACCCACATGAGTATTTTGAACGCAGAGGTTCAGAAATTTGTGTGTGATACACTTCACCTTTTGAGTTCTGCCAAAAATTGTAAAGAAAAAAATTAAAGCCAAGAGGGAAATTTCTAGCTGCCATGTTAACCAAATGTTGTTTGTTGTAAAGAAAAAAAAAAAATCCTAAGCATACGACTTTGAAGATGGAGAAAAGGGGCAAGGACTCTTTAGACGCTGGACAAAGCAAAGAAGCGCACTCTCCTCAGCCCTCCTCAGGTCTTGATTTGAACCCAGTGATATCTACGTTGTATATTTGACCTCCAGAATGTAAGGTAATAAAGTTATGCTGTTTAAAGCCAAAAAAAAAAAAAAAAAGATCCTAAGCATAAAATAACACCTTAAGCTATAAGATTCATTTTTACAAATATTTCTTCACCAGAACCCAATTCAAGAAAACCATAATCTCTTCTGAATGAATTCTCTTGTATATGCTACTGTGATGGTCTTGTTATGCTCCATGTTAGTCCTGAGGTTCGGGACTTCAGAGGGACCCCCATCTCCTTACCCTTCCCTGCAGCTCAGCGTCACTGCTTCCCAGGGTTGGCCATGTCACAGCCACAGGCAAGGACACACAACAAAGCTACTGCGTACTCTGCTGGTGAGAACAGAGATTGCTTTACCATTGAGAAAGCAGTCTGGAAACATCTATCCAAAATCAAAAATGCCATCACTGATGAAGTCATCGCATGTCCCTAGGACTGCAGCGCTGTTGGGAACAGAATCATTCAATAGGTCACACTATGGTCAACCAAGGAACAGTATGCAGTCGTGAAAAAGAAAGAATGGCAGGATTTCAACAATGTATCATTGTAAAGTGAGAAGCTAAAAACCAAAATGCAGAGAGGAACATATGATTTAATCTGATTTTTATAAAGCAATGACAGAAATCACACGTTTGTGTTATATCCAGATGTTTAATATAATTATATGTGTTAGAGAGGAGTGAAGCACGGAAGCATAACACACAAGGCTGATAACACTGGCAACAAGGGGGAGAGGGACTAGGGTTCATGGAGGGAAGGGGGTGGGGGGAAAGAAATGAGTGAAAATGAAAGAACTGAGCAACCATAACAACCACATGGATGCCACGAACTCATTTATAGGAAATCGTGTGTGCGTAGGCACACATCTATAAACAGAAAATGATGAGATAGTCCACAAAACGGCAATGGCTTTTATTTCAGGGTGTTGAGATGTTTTAAAATATAATCTTTTGCTTTGCTCCTTATATACATATTTTAAAACACACAGCCTCTTGGACTGTTTACAGAATCAGAGCAAAAGCATTAAGAGGTAAATATGAAAAGTCCCATGCGTGGCAGCAGAGGTCCCCGGGAGGAAGCGACTGGAGAGAGGCGGTCGCGACGTCGGGGCTGGAGGCAGACCGGGAGGCCTGTGCCGGGCAGACAGCGGCTTCTAAGCTGGGGTCCACACAGCAGTCACAGACCGCTGTTTCGGAAGTAGATTATAAGTGGCTTTCTTTCTTCCTGTTGCTCTTCCCTATTTTCCAGATTTTCTGCAAATACCATATCTTGCTTTTGCAGTCAGGACCAAAAAATATACATATATATTATTTAAAAACTTATGCCATGAACCTTTTTAAGTGGGTGGGGGTAGTGATCAAAGTGACATTTTAGGATATTATGCAGCAACCCCCTGAAACAGAGATTAAACGTCATTTGTGGGGCTTTCCTGGTGGTGCGGTGGTTAGGAATCCATCGGCCGGTGCAGGGGGCAGGGGTTCGATCCCTGGCCCGCAAAGATCCCACACGCCCGGGAGCAGCGCGGAGTGCGCACCATGACCACAGCGGCCCGCGCCGGAGCTCGCGCTCCCGTGAGAAGCCCACACCGCCGAGGGCAGCCCCGGCTCGCCGCAGCGAGAGGAGGCCCTCACAAAGCAACGAAGGCCCAGCGCAGCCAAAAATGAACGCAGTTGTTTTAAAAAGTCATTTATGAAGGAACAGTACCAGTGAGAGTTGATAATGGCCCCCAATTAACAAGTGGGGAAGCGGAAAGGAACACATGGGCCTTGAAGGGTTTCTGAATAAAACAGATGAGTAAGGGAAACAGTGACGAAGAAGAATAGCTTGGCCTCAACTGCCGCCGCTGTTCAGTCACCAGGTCGTGCCTGACGCTTCGCCAGCCCCCAGGGACCGTAGACTGCTAGGCTCCTCCAGCTATGGAATTTTCGGGGCGAGGATACTGCAGTGGGTTGCCGCTTCCTTCTCCAGGGCATTTTCCCGACTCAGGGACTGAACTGGTATCTCCTGCACTGGCAGGTAGATTCTTTACCTCGGAGCCACCAGGGAAGCCACTAAGTTCTCAGTAGCCCTTTGTAAAGTTTATATGGATGCCCACAGAAACACAGCCCGATGTCAGTCAGTTGATTTAATCCGAAATTAGAGAGAACCGCAACTGTTGTAGAGACCAGTCCATTTAACAATATCACGTCCCTAAATGCAGCCACATCTTGTAAGCTGAATCAAGGAAAAATACAACACCCAAGGGAAAGACCAAGTGCTAGAAACCATAGAAGATAAACTTTGTTGATGAGAGGATGTAGAAAGCTTTCCTCCAACCCTAAAAAGACAAGTCATTGACAAGCACTGCATCCAAAAAACACTGGGATTTTGTAGATCAAATAAAACTATTAATATTCCCAGGGAACTTTGAGCTTGCATTCATTTTAGGCTGTAGCCAACTTAAAGTTTCTGGTCGATGTTAGGAGAAATTAACTATAAGTTTTCTATCCAGTTGTGGTTTGCCTGTTTCTAAAAGCTGGCACGTTCTAAGAACCCCCTTTCATTCGAAGTGTTCAGGAAGGGAATGGGCAGCACCATGTTTGAGAAGGTACACGACTTCCAAAGACCTTCCAGCTTCAAAACCCTCTGATGCGAGAGGAGACATCACACCAACTGCCAGACCTGACGCTCTTGCAGATGTTCCAAAGGAGGTTGGTTTACTAAACAAGCCATGTTTATGCTTTCTGGCATTCCTGAAGCAGATGTAGTATAACTGAAAGCAAGCAATTTCAGTGATGCGAATTCATGCACTGCCATCTAAACACCATGTAATCATGAAACTAAAATGTTTACCCAATAATCAAAGACCAAGGCAAAGGAACCAAAGGCACTTTGTGAGACAAGGCACCAGCCAGTACGTCCAGTAAAAGGATTCATGGAGAGTTAGCCTGAAAGGGCTCATGAGGAAAAGTCACCGTGACTTGGTTTCTAATCACACACAAAGACTGCCCTGCTATACTCCAAACGGTCAGAAAAAAAACTGGGCAGGAATCGGACTGCTTGTCACCGAGAGCAGGGTTCTCCCGGCAGACTTCCAGGGTAAGCTCTCCAGAAGGTAAGCAACATCCTAGCCTCAGAAGAGCCCCACCGCTCACCCACGACATTCCTCTACAAGCAAAACCACCTCTGATGGTAGAAGAGATGATGAAGAGACCTTGGTGTTCAAGTGGACCACCTTCCACTCCTCGTATGGGTGTGCATTTGCTCCCACCTCCCTGCCTTCCAGGCAGCTGCCCCCTGGTCTCAGTGTGGCTCCTGGCTAAAAGCCCACCTCTCCTCTGTCTGACACCAACCAGTCTGGGTCTTTCATTCGATCTGAGCCCTCTCTAGGTCTGCAAACTCAGTTAACATGGAAGTATCGGGACTTCTCTGGCGGTCCAGCGGCCAAGACTCCATGCTCCCAAAGCAGGGGCCCAGGGTCCACCCCTGGTCTGGGAAGTAGACCCCACATGCCACAGTGAAGAGTTCCCATGCCACAAGGAAAAAGCCCGCGCTGCAGCCAAGGCCGGGCACAGCCAAGTGCGCACACACGTAAATATTAAGGACGAAAATGTCCAAGCATTGGCAAGTCTCTTGAAGGGACAAGCCCCAGGGCACAATTCCCACTGGATCTCCCAAAACCCCGGAAATCCCACAGAGTGAGGAGGAATTCCCTTCCTTCCTCTCCGTCATCCCCTCCTTTCAATCCAGGGTCTACCCAACATCTAGCATGTGCAAAGCCCCACTCGAATTCTGCACGCACCATTCACATAGCCCGCTCTCTCCCAGCCAACCCTGCTCCTCTCCCGCTCTCTCGCCTGCGGTGGTGTCTGGGTCTCCCTCCTGCTCAGTCCTTGGTGTCTGATTCTTCTCTCCTACATGCTCAACCCTACATGCAACCAACTGCCTGCCCTCTATTGCTTATCTGGCTCCTCCTTTTGAATTCTTCATCTCTCTCCTAAACACCAAGGTCTCTTCATTACTGGTCTCCCTGCAACCGGGTTATTGTCCCCCAGGCATGAGTTGCTTGATATCACAGCACAAATCCAAAAATTTATGTGACTCGCGTCTACATAACCCAGCACGAGTCCCCTCATTTAACATTACAGGCCATCCCAGTGGTTGCGGCTTACCCTCCTGGAGCACAGGACTTCTGACCCCGGACGCCAAGCAACTGGACTCCTGCAGGTTTGTGTGTGCCCTCTCCACCGTGTGAAATGGCCTTCGCCCAACTTTGTCCTGAAGTCCTACTTTTCAAACCTAGCTAACATGCCAGCCAACGCCCCCAGCTCCAAACTGATTGTTCTTCCTCAGAACTTTCTTCCTCGAACTTTCTTAGATTTAGTTGTTTACGGCTCCAAGGCTGCTTCTAGATCATAAAATCCTGAAGGGAAGAGACGGTATCTGTTTGTCTTTGCATTCCAAAACCGCGGCCGAGCACAGGAGGACTCCTCCTGCACCAGCAGGGGTGGAGGTACCAGCGCTGGGAAGTGGGCTCACCGGCCATCATCGTCTTCCAAGCGTTCCTGGGAATTTCAAGCTGACAAACACGGAAGGCACACTGGGCTGGCCAAAAAAGTTCATCGGGTTTCCCCACACGACTTTACCTACTGTATGTGTTCCTGCAGAGTACTCTGGCAGGAGATGTAGGGGCCACGGAGCGTATAAGGTGTCTTTTTAAAGACCTACCTCACGTACTGGCTTCCCTGACGGCTCAGCAGTGAAGAATCGGGCTGCAACGCAGGAGCCATGGGGTCGATCCCAGGTCGGGAAGACCCACTAGAGGAGGGCATAGCAGCCACTCCAGCCCTCTTGCCTGGAGAATCCCACGGACAGAGGAGCCTGGCGGGCTGCAGTTCACAGGGTTGCAGAGTCGGACACGACTGAAGCGACTTAGCATGCACGAACACACCTTACCTCCTATGCTAAACCAACACATGACCCGTTATATTGGGCTTCCCTGGGGTCATGGTAGAGAATTCGCCTGCTACTGCAGGAGATGTGGGTTCCACCCCTGGATCAGGAAGATCTCCTGGAGAAGCAACTGGCAGCCCACTCTACTATTTTTGTCTGGGAAATCCCATGGACAGAGGAGCCTGGCAGGCCTAGTCCATGGGTCACAAAAGAATCAGACACGACTTAGCAACTAAACAATAGCAACATCCCGTTACATGAAGACACAATCAGTGGGCATTCACAGACCTTCCCTCCATCACTGGATACACGAGAGGTAAGAGCATGGGTTTCAAAAGCACCCAGGAAAACAAGGCTCAGAACTCTGAAAACTGGGGCTGTTCTTACAGGACACAGAGTGGGTTGATACGAAAAATAAAGGCATTTGTCTCTTAGTGGTAATAATCCTCAAACTCATCACTTTCTTTAAGTTCAGTTACAACAAGCACTTCAGGCCAGGAAAGGAGCTGAGAAAACACGAACGTCTGGGGAAACTAAACATTCTCTCACCTGCGAAGTTATGCTGATGGATGAAAGCTCTTGTAAGGGATAATCATTTTTTTTTTTAATTTGAAGACTGGTATTTTGAGAGCAGCTGAGCAAAGTTTCCTGAAGTACTTAAGGTGATCTATGACATACGGTGACCGTATGTCCCTGCTTGTAAGGAAGACTCCCAGCTGCCATCTGTGATCCTGCAGAATTCTTAACAGCCCTGCCCTTCTCTCTCACAGCTGCCCCATCCGAATGGCAAATTCGACGACCACACTGTCAGAGTACAGCGGCCGTCCACACAAGGTAAGGCGGTTTGCTCTGAAACACCAGGGGGCTGATGCCAGGAGCAGGGCAGAATCCAGGCTTCCTGACACCAAGCCCAGGCTCTATCTCAGGGAACCTATTTCCTCTAAGTCGTTTCCTCATCAATTAATCACGAAAAACACTTTGGGAAATGGTAAAGATGCACAAGCAAGGTTTCTGCAAACCAGCACTTACCGTTCAGTTGAGGAGACAGAGCACACACACATTCAATAATTAAACAGGGTCAGACAGATTCATAATCTAGTGCCAATTATGTGGTTCAAATGACAATTTCAAAAGGAGTTAGAGGAAGAAAAAACCCTCATGGGCTGCAGACTTCAGGGAAGGTTTCTGGGAGATGATGGAACCTGAACTGGGTCTTAAAAGGGGAAATAAAGGAAGAAATGAGAAAAGAAAAAATATGTTTTTCTTTAAAATAAAATGGCAGAGGAATAAACCACTCAGGTGATGCTATGAGCACTCTGACACTATAGCCCAGAAGACTTAAACACTAGACTAGACCCACTCGAGCTGTCTATGCGTCCTCGCCCAGGCCTCCCCGTGATTCACGGCACAGCAGCCATCAGCGTGGGGAATCTTACAAGCAGACAAGCTCTGGCTGCTAGATGACGGTGTCCTCCCTGTGATGTGGTGAGAAACAGTGGCCACGCTGACGTCTACCTGCAGCTTTTCGTTGACTGGCCATGTCTGTGGGCAAGTGGTTTCCTCAGTTTTGAGCCTCAATTCCCTTCGATAAAACGCTACGGTTGGATGAAGTGATCTCTAAGAACCTTTCAATTCCTGGTCCTTTACAGTCAATTCCAGGTCGTACTTAGGTTTAGTTTAGTTTAATTCTAGATTTAGCTCAATAGTGGATATGCATGTTCATTTCTGCAAAATGATAAAACACTGGGCTGATCCTATGGATTCCTTTCCACTACAAAGACATGAAATGCTCAAGAAAAATCACAGTGCTGCACCTGGAAGGAGCGAAGCAAGGGAGAAACGCGTGGGCTCCAGAAACGAAGAAACACTGAAGCCTGGTCTTTAGAAGTAAGTCGCCTCCTCGGTGTCCAAGCGAGTTTCAGACCCACACCAATGCCTTTGCAGATCTGGAGACAACAATTAGATTCCAATGCCCATGAAGAGATGTGGGCTTTGTTCTGACTGAGGCGGAGGGAGGGAGGTGGAACTGAGCCCTTTTCATAAATCTTACCGTCACCCTATCTACGAAAAAGGGACAAAGACCACTGCCCACTGCCTCAAGATGAAGGGCAGACAACTGCCTTATATCCAGAGACCAGGCTGCCTCTGAGAAATCAAAACTCCAAACATGAATCTTCAGTTGTAAGATCAGAATTTACATTATCTGGGTATGTGGGTATAGGACAAGAAACGAACATACACACAATTCCAGGACCATCGGAAAGCACCTTTGATCACCGCAAGAAACAAATCTGTGACTATTTCGTCAGGACAGTTTCACAGCTCAGGACTCACAAGATTCCCATTGAGAAAAAATCTCAGTGAAGATAAGCTTGCCAACACACACACCCTGAGAATTCACTACCATGAGGACCAGTCATAAAGGTAATTTTTTAACTAAAATCTAAGAACTGGAAAAATACTACAATCTGAAATAGACTATGAAATAAGATTTCTTAAAAGTATTAAAATGATAAAAAACTAAAAAACATAATGGAATAATAGGAGTGAATTAAAAAAGAGAAAGAAAATAGCAGACTTGAAAAAGAACAAAATGGAGCTCCTAAAAATAACTTAATGGAAAGGTTAGACAGTAGAGTGACACAAATATAGAATTAGTGAACTGGAAAAAAAAGAATTAAAGAAATCAACCAAAATGTAACACAGGGTTTCCAAGTAAAAATGGAGAACTAGCAGAACCAAAAAGGCAGAATGCTAAACTAGGAATGAGGAAAGTTAGGAGTGAAGTCACAGATGCTCAGAAGGTCCGGGAACAGACAGCTCTAGTTGCAAATGGGAAGGGAGCAGAAGGGAGGAGTGACTGAGCAAAGAGATGGGAGGAAAGTCGCTCAAGAACATATGTACACCCATGGCGATATCATGTCATTGTATGGCAAAACCAATAAAAAAAAAAAAAAAGAACCAGTTTGGCTTCCCCAGTGGCTTAGATGGTAAGGAATCCGCCTGCAGTGTAGGAGGAGCGGGTTCAGTCCCTGGGTCAGGAAGATCCCCTGGGGAAGGGAAAGGTGACCCACAGCAGTTATTGTTCCCTGGAGAATCCTGTGGACGGAGGAGCCGAAACAGTCGGACATGACTAAGCAGCTAACATTTTCACTTTTCTACCCAGGACCTCAGATCCCTTCCCCAACTCCACCCTGCTGGGCAGCGGTCTTTTTACCAAGTGGTAAAACTGTAGGTGTGGCCTCCAGAGACAGGGTTCCTGGATTAGGGAATATCATACGTCACACAGAACAGAAAATACGTATGCTGAATGCCAGCCCTCGTCTCGCTCAGCTCAGCGCTCAGCCCTTGAACAGGCAGAGCTTCACCTTCCAGAGCAGTTTGGAAGGGTGCTCCCTGGAGAGTCTGACCGTCTCTGTAAGTTCTTCGGTAGGAGACTCTAGGAGTTGACATGCGGAATTCCCCAACAAATGGCATTAACATATTATTCTGTGGTAGTGCTCAAACTTGATAAGCCCCACAAATCCTCAGAGCTTCCAAAGAAATGATTAGCTTTCACATTTCAAGATGACCAGCCACTCAAGGATTACCAGGCAAGCAAGGAAAGCCTCTACAGGGAAGATAAAGTTCAAAGCAAACAAACAAACAAAAGGTAACATGGAGGAAAGAGAGGCCATGAAGAGAGAAGATAATTAATTTCAAAAGAGAATAATATTTTTTTCAGAAGACTGAAAGAATGTCACACATGAAAACAGAACAGAATGCTTTAAAAAAAATACTCAACTATTTATAGATGAAAAGAGGAAATTTAAAACAATAACAGAAATGAAAACCCAACAGACAGGTTGGAAATTGAAGAAATCATCCCCCAAAAGAGCAAAAGATAAAGAGATAGAAAACAGGAGGAAATTAGAGGACTAGAAAGTACAACACCCACATAATAGGAGTTTTGGAAAGAAAGACTTGTTCCCAAAAGCAAATTAGACAGCTTGAAAGAACATGCTGATTGCTCAGTACAATAGATGAAAACAGACTCCCACATAGGAAAGTTATTGTGAAATTTAGAATACTGGGGAAAGGAAAAGATTCTATAGGGTTCCAGGGGGAAGGAAAGAAGGTCAGGCTCAAAGCACTAAGAACCAAATGGTTTCACCTTCTGCAGCAACACTGGGAGGTAGTGTACCACAGAGCAGTGCCGTCACGCTTCTGAAGATAATTTAGTTTTGACCTAGAATTCTTTGTACAAGACAGACACACCTTCCTGTGAGAAGATAAAGACCTCTCAGGGGACTTCCCTGGAGGCTCAGTGGCTAAGACCTGCGCTCCCAACACAGGGGGCCTGGATTCCATCCCCGGTCAGGGAACTAGATCCCACAGGCTGCCACTGAGAGTCCACACACCACAAGGACGATCAAAGACCTTTCACGCCACAGTTAAGACCGGGGACAGCCTTATAAATACATAATAAAAATATTTTTTAAAAACATATGAAGTCCTTTCAGACATTCAAAGTGTGAATCTCTCTTGTATCCATTTTGGAAAGGCTACTTAGAGATTGGGAGCCACAAAAATGTGTGAGTGGAAAAAAAGGAAATTTATGTGATTTGACGCAGGGATAAAGCAGAGGGGCGACGTGGTGAGGGGCGCTGACTGGACAAGGGGATGGAGGGCCGCCACCAGCACGGCGCTGGGCTGCAAGCCTGACCCTGCGGGGGGACATGCGCACTCCAACAGTGGAGTGAATCGAGAAAGGGGATCCAACTCAGACATCAAGGAAAGTTCTAGAATGCCGAGGAAGAGCCATCCCAGCATGCAGCTGTGCAACAGGCCTTAAGAAACGTCCAGACGAAAGGGACATGGAAGTCTCCAGGAGGAATGTTACCAAGGAAGAGAACTCACGGATTTCTGGTATGATCGGCCTGGTGGAAAAGTATACTGTGAGCCTGGGAGAGACACAGGAAGAACAGCTTCCCCTACAAGGATGGATGGAGAACACTATGGAAATGAAAACAAAAAGAACCCAAGACACATTAACACATGATACCGTTGATATATGGAATCTTAAAAAGGGGTAAACATGAACTTAGTTACAAAACAGAAATGGAGTCAAGATGTAGAAAACAAACTTAGAGTTAGCAGGGGGCACGGGAGGGGGGACAATGGGGGACTGAGCCCGACATACACCCTACTCGGCATAACACAGGTGGGCGTGAGCCTGGGCAGACCCCGGGAGAGGGACAGAGAGGCCCGGCGTGCTGCGGTCTACGGGCCCCAAAGAGTCAGACGCGACCAGGTGACGGAACAGCAAGAACTCACTGCAGAGCACACAGAACCCTTCTCACACTCTGTAATGGACTAGATGGGCAAACAGTGTGAAAAGAATGGGTGTGTGCCCATGTGCAAGTGATTGTCTGTGCTGTACAACCGAGACTGACAAAACACTGCAGCTCAGAGTGAAGTGAAGTTGCTCAGTCGTGTCCGGCTCTTTGCGACCCCATGGACTGTAGCCTACAAGGCTCCTCTGTCCACGGAGTTTCCCAGGCATGAGTACTGGAGTGGGCTGCCATTTCTTTCTCCAGGGGATCTTCCAGGCCCAGGGATCGAACCCAGGTCTCCTGCACTGCAGGCAGACGTTTTACAGTCTGAGCCACCAGGGAAGCCAATTCAACTATACTCCAATACAATTTTTCTTAAGAAGACAGATATTAACTTTATAAAACTTAAAAACTTAAACTGCTAATGCTCTTTCCATAGGCCAAATAATGAAAACACTAACAACAGATTTAACTCCATATTGCAATACAATCACATTGAGAGAACAGGGTTGGCAAAGCAATGGATATGGTTATGTAAGAGAGCTAAGTCTGTATTTAGCATAACAGGAAGTTAAGACATCATGAGTAAAATTGATAAAAGATCCCAGCATACACATTATTTAGAAATGCTGGTGTGTGAGTGAGCCGCTCCATCGGGTCCGACTCTCTGTGACCCCGTGGACTGCAGCCCGCCAGGCTCCTCTGCCCATGGGGTTCTCCAGGCAAGAACACTGGAGTGGGCGGCCACGCCCTCCTCCAGGGCATCTTCCCGACCCAGGGATCGAACCAGGTGTCTGCATGGCAGGCAGATTCTCTACCATCTGAGCCAAGAGGGAAGTCCCTCAAATGCCAGAAGAAAATGCTAATATATAGAAAGTAGACTTCCTTGAGAAGTGGGGTGGGGGGAAGTAGGGTGGGGTAGAATTAATTTGTTCCCATAGAAATTAAGGAACCAACACATAAGTAAATATGTATGGGGATGTTTTTATCTGCAATGTTTGTGTAGACATAAAACTGAAAATGACCTCAATGTTCATGAGCAGTGGGACAGCCGAATAGACTACTATAGCCATACCACGGAATGTACTCAGCTATTTTTTTAATTGGTTAAATTTGTATCTCCTTATTTGGAATATATCCTTAGCATACTATTAACAGAGAAAGTCAAGTTGTAAAGTAATGCACAAGGCATGATTGGACTTTTTGCAAACAATAAAACACTGTTATTTAATTTATTGGAATATATATGTGCTTATACATGAGTTTGGAGACACAAGTGAAAGGATGCATACCAGCTGTTGACCTTATTTACCTTAGGGGCACAGGAATGGAGACTAAAAAAAAAAAAAACGGACCACAGAAAGATGGAGATGAGGGCAATAAGAAAACCATATAGAGAAGAGCAAGATCTAGGACCTCAGTGGAGGAGGTTAGGACATAAGCCCCTCTCCTTGCATGGCCCTGCAATAAATTTTTCTCTGCTCAAAATACAGAAAAAGAAGATGGGCTAACAACAGAGGATTTTTTTTAAAAAGATAATAAGGAGAACTGGGAGGAACAATACTCAAAGATTTTGACACAATTTTTTAGAATCAATGAATATCAGGAATCCTTAGATTCAAGAGACATATTGAATCCCAAACAGGACTATAGTGAAACTGCCAATCATCAAAGACAGGAACAAAAAGAAAAACAAAGATCTTTGAGATAATTAGAGGAAAAAAAAAACTTCTAAACAAAAGACAGACTAACGCTGACTGCATCCCATCAGTAATAGATGTCCGAAAACAACAAAATAATATTTTCAAATGCTAAGGGAAAATATTTATGTAGAATTCTATTCCTAGAAAGTTATTATTCAAGATTAAGGGTGAATTAAAAAATATTTCCAGATAGAGAATGAGAGAGATAGTTTCATATTCCCAAATCCTTGATGAAATAACTACTCAGAGATGGATTTCAATAAGAAGGAATTTGAACTGAGTTGGGGAAACAAGCCAAAAAGTAACATCGGTAACATTTATTCAGGCCCTGGTACTGCATACCAGGCACCATTCTAAGTGATTCACAATTAAACTGGGATTCAAATTAAGGCAGTCTGGTTCTGGGTTTCATAGTCTTACCCACAATGTAAATAAAATGGCATCCATTTTGATAAATTTTAAAAAGTAGATTTGTAAAAAAAAATTGTATGCAGACAAAACAGAAGAAAGATGATACACGATAAAAATAGCCGACAATGTCCTATTAGAACACAGAGAGAGAGAAACTGGGGTAAAGGTTAGTACTCTAAGAAATCTACAGTATATTGTTTGGGAAGCAAACAAAGATACAGATAACACTTGAGTTTGAGACTTTGGAACAAACATGATTTTTAAGGTTTAAGGGTAACAGCTGAGATACAGAACAAAACATGACAAATCAAGAGGAAAAGAGTAATCGCCGTTTTAACAGCATGGCTGTATTTCTGCGCTTGGGAGGCAAGCTAGGGCGACATCTCAACAGGAGGAAGGTTGGGGAGAGTCTGGAGTCCCTGGTGAGAGGCAGCGAGATCTGGACCCTTTGCTGAACGAGAAGGCCGTTTCTCTTTCTTCCTTCTCCCCAAGGATTCTTGAGCTCCTTGAAGCTCCTCAGGATGTCGTCATGAAACAGCACAAGCTCTGTGGATCTCCACAGCGCTGTCAGGGTCCCTGTGGAAGCCTTCCAGCTTGGTGTGAAGGGTGTTCAACAGCTCAAACCCCTTCTCTGGCCCCGCCGGCTGCTCAGTGGCACCGAGGTGCCTGGCTCCAGGCGCTGCAGGAGGCCCTCAGTCCCCTCTGTGCCATTAGCTCGGCCCTGGGGGGACAACCGCCTTCATCCCCCTTCGTCTCTTCATCTCTGTTCTTCTTCTCCTGCTGTTTCTTCTGTTCTTCCCCTTTCTTCTGGGCTGAAGAGGCATCCAGACAGCTCAGATTAACTGCTTGAGAGCTGGTTCCTTCAAAAATGCACCCAACTCAGAAATCCTGGGGACAGCACTCCCACGCAGGTTCTGCCTTTTACTCTGGTCTTCATGAAACACACCCGCCTGGGCTTGGGCCCTGAGCACAGCTGCGGCTGGGGGCCGGGTGGTGTGGTTCAGTTGCTAAGTTCCTAAGACAGGCTGCTCTGCCCGTGGCGTTTCCCAGGTAAGAACACTGGAGTGGGTTGTCACTGCCTTCTTCAGGGGCTCTTCCCACATCTCCTGCACTGGCAGGTGGATTCTTTACCACTGAGCCACCAGGGAAGCCCCGGCCGGGGGCCTATTGCCACACAAGCAGCGGGGAGGGGGGGGGGGTTGCATGGAGGAGGAAGCAACAGGAAAACTCAGGCGATCCAACAGAAGACAGGAAGGGAATAAAAAATAAGTAAGATAGAAAACATTTGGATTCTTCATGAATTCCAAATACATCACATCATAATAAAGGTAAATGGCTTAAACTAATTCATTAAAAGGTAGAAATCCTCAGGTTGAATTTTATAAAACTCAAGCTGTTTATAAGAGAGAAACCTAAAACATGTCACAGGAAGAATAAACATAAAAAATGTTTTCAAATAGTAAGTGCTTTTCCAAATAATAAATGCTTAATAAACATATACTTTAACTGAATGATTCAATTAATATGATAAAATAGACATTATGGCCAAAGCATTTCGGCAGGGATAAAGAAGATCACTCCTTAATAATAAAAAGATACATTCACCAGAGCCCTTCCATGTACCTAATCACACAGTGTCAAGTACGTACAGCAAAACTGATTTAATTATATGAAGGTGACAAATTCAAAATTATTGTGAAAGATTTTAGCACATATCTCTATGAAATCAATAGACCAAGCCTAAAAACAAACGACAAATTTAAATAATCCATATTAGAAATGTCATTTAATGGACATGATGAGAAACCTCTACAGAATAAATAAAGAATACACATGAAGTGTTTACAAAAGTTAACCAGATTCTAAGCCACAGAGCAAGTCTCAACAAACTTCAAAGAACTGCTAACATTCAGACCACACTCATCAACCAAAATACAATAGAAGTTGAAATCAATAACAAAACCACAGCCCCAAACCCCAGTACATCTTAAAATTTCAAAAACATGCTGCTAAACTATTAAATAAAATTGAAATGAAAGTAACAAACTATTTGGAACTGAACAATAGCTAAAACCCTAGATATCAGTAGAAGGAATGTTTAGCATTAAATGCGATGATCAGAAAACAAGAAAAAATTTAGATTAAGAAAATAAAAAGGTTAAGCAATAATGTAAACTCAAAGACAATAGGAGAAAATTCTTTTTCCACAAATGGATAAAGATAAAGAAGTAGGAAGGCAATAACAAAGATAACAACAAATCAATAAAATAAAAACAATACACATAGGAACCAATGTCAATTCTTTAAGAAGACTAGTAAAAAAGGTAGATATTCAACAAGAATGAGCAAGAGAAACAAAAGAAGGCATAAATAAACATTATTAGGCATGAAAAGGAGTCATAATCACAAATATAGTCAAGTTTTTTTAAAGTATGAGAATTCAACTTTCTAATTTTAAGCAATAAAACTAAAGGCAGATGAAATGAAAAATCTCCTAGGAAAATATGTTACCAAAACTGACACAAAAAAATAAAAAAAGAACAAAAGCTCCTGAATGTATTTTTATAAATTATATAAGCTATATATTTTAGAAGCAGATAGTACAAAACAAAAAAGCAACAGGTCTATCTAAGCTAAAAATGTCAATGCAAAAATCTAAATATTAGTAAGCATACCGCCGTGTAGTGTGTATATAGATATATATTTTTAAAAAATACATATTTTTGACATCTCATGTATCACATATACCATGGTCACGTATATCATATTTATCACATGGTAAATATGTACTGTACATGTGTGTGTGCATGTGTGTTTGTGATGATGAGTAAAGTTTATCCCAGAAGCTCAAGGAAGACTCCAACATTAGAAAATCCTACTGTAGTTCACCACACTGACAAATTAAGAAGGAAAAACTAATTATCACAATAGATGCAGAAAAACATTTTATAAAATTTAGTACCCATTCACAATTTAAAAATACAGTAAAATTCCTAGCCAATCAAGAATAGAAGGAAGTTTGTTCTAAGCAGTTCCTACTAAGAACCTACAATAAATTTTAGGAACATATTTCCTCTGAAGTCAAGAAGTAGATAAATATGCATTTTCTATCACCACTCTATTCATCGTTATGTGAGGTATCTGGCTGATACAATAAAACAAGGAAAAGGAGTAGGAGAAATAAGGATTTGAAATAGAGAAACAAAAAAAGAACCATATGCACATAAGACTGTCTACACAGAGAACCCATGAGAAACCAGTTACATGTCACAGGAGAGTTTTGCAAGAATACTGGAGACAAGATTAACATACTGTACAAACACCCATGGCATCCTCATCAGAAACAACCAATCAGAAAATGTAACTTTTAAAAAATCCCATTAGCAATAGCGATAAACTATGACAAACCTAGGAATGAATCAAAGGAAAGGGGTACAAGAGGGAAATGAAAACAAGTCAGGAAACTTCACTGAGGTGCACTGTGACGACTAGGGGAGGGAGGGGGTGGAGGTGGGAGGCAGGGTGAAGAAGAAGGGGACAATGTATGCTTACGGCTGATTCATGGCAGAAGCCAGCACAACGTCACAAAGCAATTATCTTCCAATTAAAAATAAATTTAAATTAAAAAAAACTTTAAAAAACTTCACTGAAAGTCCTAAGACCTACATAGAGACGTATCTCATGCTCAGAGACGAAAATATCCAACATTGACATCAGTTCCTCCTAAGTTCATACACAAATTGAACATAATTCATAGTAAAGTCCCAGAATGGTTTTGCATGAATGTTTTTACCTAGTTTTAAAATTCATGTAGAAGAATTAGGGTCAAAAGCAGCCAAGATAACACTGAAAAACTGTAAGATGGACACTTGTCCTACCAGACATCAAGACACTCTTTAAAGCCTTATAATTAAGACAAAGTCGGTGCAGCTAACTAGACCAATGTGAGAGAAAGAGCCCCTCTGGGTACAGGCACCTGGGCCGTGACAGCAGGAGCGCCGCAAACACTGGGGGATGGCTGAACTAGTTATTAGACGGTCCTGAGACAGTCTGTAATTCACAGGGAAAAAACAGATCTCTAACTCATGCTATATCAAAACATGAATTCCAAGAGAGTTAGTTAACTCTAAAAAATTTAAGAAACATACAGACGCTATTTTTACAATCCCAGACTAGGGAACGACACAAACCAAAAAGCAAAAAAGGAAGAAAATGTTGACCAATTCGACTTTAAAACTTCTGTGACAGAAGACATCGAAAACAAAGGTTAAAGGCAAGATATGGAAAGGGTAGACTTTCTTTTTAATATATAGGATATATAATGTATGCTTGATAACCTGTAAGGAAAACAAAAAAACCCACTACAAAAAGAGGAGCAAAATCTGTGAACTGGCAACACACAGAAAAAGAAACCCAAACGACCAAAAATCACGAGAAGGAAAAGCATGAGGCTGACGGCGCCGAGCCCTGGAGAAGATCCAGGGCAACAAGGCCTGTCTGCACCGGCTGGAGAGTAAACGGAGCAGCCGGGCAGCACCCAGGGGACGGCGGCCCCTGGGGCCGGGCCCACGCCTGCGCCTGCGGCCGCGCGGACACTCCCTGGGGCGGGGGCCGGACGCGACCGTGCGCCCCGAGCGCCCGGAAAGCGACGCCGGGCAGACGCGGGGGCCGGGCTCCGCGGAGGCCAGACGCGCAGACAGACGGGCGGACCCGGAGCGACGGGCCGGGAGCCGAACTCCCCGCGTGCGCCCGGCCCGCACACCTGCCCGCGGGCGACGCCCCTCGGCCGGGCAGCAGCTGGAGCGGGGCGGGCGCCGGGGCTGACCGCCGCCTCGAGGCCAGGGCAGTCCCGGAGTCCTTCCCGCTTCTCAGGAGTTTTCCCTTAAAAACCGCTCCTCTTAAAATCCGAGAGGCCTTAACGCGGGCACTGGGTGCGGGGCTCGTCCCCGGGCACGTGGCCGCGATGTCCTGGCCGGAGGCGCACGCAGCGCCCTTGGGCCCCGGACCCGTGGACACAGCGATCCGCCCGCAGCTTCCAGAAGCAGCAGCTCGCAGGGCCCGCGAGCCCGGCGGCCCCACGGGCAGCGCACCGCAGGCTGCAGAGAAGCAAGCATCTCCCGACGGTGCCAACTGCCAGAGAGCAGGGTGGGTGACCCAGGGGGCTTCCAGAATCTTCTCTGGAGGCCTGACCCCCTGGACGTTATCTCTGCAGTCCTGACCTGCGGGGCTGGCATCCGTGTTCCCAGGCATAGCCGGCCTGCCCTTGCTTTCTCTTTCTCTCTGGTCCTATTTTCTTCCCACCACCGCCCCCCCTTGCCCCTCCCCTGGGAGCACGCTTGCTGCGCTCCTCTAGGCATGTTTTCATTCGATTCCTTGCCTCCTCACACCTTTCCTTGTTGTTTTATGGAAAGCTGCTGGTCAGAGTTGCCCAATACCCACGCATAGCTAGGTGGTGGCATCAGA
Organism: Antilocapra americana; assembly: GCA_007570785.1. Lineage (NCBI taxonomy): Eukaryota > Metazoa > Chordata > Mammalia > Artiodactyla > Antilocapridae > Antilocapra > Antilocapra americana. The sequence continues at coordinate 478,577 of ML661903.1, read as the reverse complement.
TACCCAGGAAAACAGAGCAACCATTCCAGTCCCAGCCTAGAGCCCAAAGCTGGATGGAAACACGAAAATTAGTTGTTGCTAACAATCCATTGTAATGAAAATATGATCCTAGTAATTGATTTTAAATAGAATTTTTAAAAGACGCCTTGGCTGCATTTCATCAAGAATACAGAGTTTCAAAAGTGTTCATTCCAGGGTTGGATTTTTTCCCCCTTTCTTCTGGCTTAAACCCCAAATGGCCCAGATCCGAGTCTGAATAAACAGTGTGGGTGGTGAGTGTCCTGTGGGGCCCAGTGGAGGATGCAGCCACTCTTACTCGGTTCAGCATTAAATCATGTGAGACTAGCCTGATGACTCCAGAGGACTTTTACTCAGTAACTGGAGGGCCACATAACACGTCCTGTTTCTCTGCTTTTTGGGGAGAAAAAAAAATTAATTCTCCGAACTGCCAAGGTTTAATTATGTATAAAGTTCATTGACCTCACAGGCGGCTGTCAGATGATCTTGTGAAGGCCCAGAGAAAGGCATCCCAGGAATGCGGTGATGTGGGCAGAAACCGTGGATTCACGCCACCAAATGCTTTCAACGGCCTGAATCAGCAGCCGCTCAGAAAGACTCCAGTGCAGACAGAACTCCAGGGCGATCAGTCATTGCATCTCACCTAAGTGTTGGTGGGCCTTCAAAGGGATTGTTACAGACCAGAAAAGCTCAGGGTGAATCCCGAGGGACCATGAGGAGGCGGGATTCCGGGTGCCGCCAGCTCTTGTGTGGATGCCCGGCGCTCTCTCCCCGTTTTGGAAGAAATGCCTCAGTCCCCCCTGATACCGACAGGAAGAGCGAATGAGGAAGCGGGCCCATCCATAAAGACACGGTGGGCCCTAGAGGAGGCGGGAGAGCCTGTGCTCTCTCCGACGGTTTTGACAGAAGACAGCACCCGGGGGTCTCTGCAGTGACTGTCTCCGTCTGCCGTAAAACGCCCCCAAGTGCGTCCCTACCCAAGGGCTGAGGGAGGGGAGGGGACGAGCAAGGTGAGCTTCCAGAACACGCCGGTCTTCTAGTCTTTGCCTGGGGACACCCCTGTCGACTGGTACCCGGGTTACTGAGAAACTTGATCTGGGCTCCTTGGTAACGGGGAGGCGGAGCCCAGGAGGTGGGTGAGCGGGGTGTCAACTCCAGGGGCCCTCTGACTCAGAGGGAGCCAATGCCAGATATTTTGGTGCTTCCAAAGATTAAAATGCCCTGCTGGGGTCCAGTGTCACTTTCTTTCAGGACCTTTCTCACTCAATATACTCACGTTATCAGTCAAAATATTATGATTTCAGTGGGTGAAATGCCCCAGGGTTGTGTTCTAACCTAAATAAGCTGCACTTGCTCTGGTGGCTTTGTTGTTATGAATATAGAGAATGGGTGACCAAAATTTAACCAACATTTTTCACCCTCTGATAGCAGCAGAATAGAAAGATTCTCACTTGTTTCATTTTTAGATAAAGCTGAAATGCTGGGGTTCTTTAATCAAAATCAGCCACCTAGATTTTGAATACACAGCGTCAGGGCGCTTTCAACCCACACTAATTCAATAGATACTTGGGAAACAGAAATGGGGGGTGCTCTCAGTGATACAGAAATCAAAAAGGGAACCTTGCCCTCAAGTAAGTCACAAGCAAAGAGACAGACACTGACCCCAACTGGAGGACCTCCCCGGTGGTGCAGTGGGGGGGATACACCAGCTGATGCAGGGGGTACAGTTCGACCCCTGGTCCCAGAAGATCCCACACGCAAGAGGCAGCTGAGCCTCCTGCTCCCCAACAAGGGAAGCCACGCATGGCAAGCAGAGAGTAGCCCCCACTCGCCAGAACGAGAGAAAGCCTGCGTCCAGCAACGAACATGTAGCACAACCAAACACAAACAAAAAAATCCCAACCGGAGGATTCGGGAAGCCTTCCCACAGGGAATCTTCCAGGGTGAGGTGGCATCCGCCTGGAACCTTCAGCCAGAGCTCCCTTCACACTTGTTGGCTCTGGCATTCTAAGTCGCTGAGTCATGCTTGGTCGTGGCCGGGGGTCTACAACTGTCCCTTGTTTTTAACCAATCTCATATTTGAGGGGCCTTAAAGACCCAGGCCATTTAATATAACTTTCTTCAGAGAACAGGGGAAAAGGAAAATGCCCTCTGTCTTCCTACTCTGAAGAAGGAAGCCTTCCCTCCAGCCTCTAACATTTCTCTAGAAACATGATCACCCCCATAGCTCCAGAAGAAATGCATTCTCAGGTAAAGAAGTCTGGACATGAAGCGCTCTCCTAGATCGTCTCCACCCTTTGGATGCAACGATTTATAAAGCTCCGTGAAGGAAATGCCTCTTCCTTCTCATGAAGTTCTTCGGGAAAGCAGAGGGAGCCACGGTCTGAAAAGCTGTCCTGCTCCTCCTCCCAACCCCTGCCCCACCCAGGGGCTCGCCCACTCAGCCACACAGCGATTCAGTTCTTCCGAGTCTAGTGCATGTGTTGAGGCTGTTGGCAATTTGAGTTCATGACTTGCCTCTATTGCATGGGAGATTCCTGGACATTAGGACTGTTTTCTTTTCTTTAAAAAAAAAAAAAAAATTTCTCAAAACTGAGTTTATTTATTACAAAAATATACAAGATTAACTTAAGTGACTGATTTAAAAATATCAACCATTCTAATTTTCCATTTAATAGAATGAAAGATAAATTATTTCAAGAGATGCAAAAAAATTATAAAATCTAACACCTTTTATTGTAAAATCTCTTAGCCAATCAAGAGTACGAGAGAACGCCTTGAATCTGATAAAGAGCTTTGCTCAGTTCCATTTCCTATGAGACTGGGAAAGAGAAAAGAAATGCCTATTCTCCCTACTGCCATTCAACAGTTTTTTAAAAATTCTATTCAAGTACAGTTTATTGACAACCTCGTGCTAACTTCTGATACACAGCAATTTATCAGTTTAACAGGCATGTACATTCTTTTTCATATTCTTCTCCATTATGGCTTATCCCGGGCTACTGAATGTAGCTCTCTGAGCTGCACAGGAGGCCGTGGTGTGTCTTCGTGTGTACGCCAGTCTGCATCTGCTAATCCCGTCCTCCCAGTGCCCCCCTCCCCCACCCTCCCACTGCTTGCTTCAACATTGCACACCGTGTCTTTAACAGAGTTGGTGTTTACTGAACAAATGAACAAGTGAATGAGTGAGCAAATAACTATCACAGAGATGTCTTTGATGAGTTGGGACAGTTTCAGTAAAGGTGTAGAAAGCGAGTATTTTAAGGCATTCGGTCTCTATTACAACTGCTCAACTGTGTTTTTATAATGGGAAAGCGTCCACAGACAACCTAGAAGCAAATGAGTATGGCTGTGTGCCAATAAAACTTTATTCACAAAAACAGGTGGCCAGGTTGGACCCTCAGGCCACAGTTTTCTGACTGCCCATCTATGGTGCTTCTCTTTGGCACAGTAAACAAAGTAGAGGGTGTTAGTCCCTCAGCCGTGTCTGACTCAGTGATTCCATGGACTGTAGCCTGGCGAGCTCCTCGGTCCATGGAATTCTCCAGACAAGAAGACTGGAGTGGGCTGCCATTTCCTCCTCCAGGGGATGAACGCAGGGATCAAACCCAGATCTCCTGCATTGCAGGCAGGTTCTTTAGCATCTAAGATAAGCCACCAGAGAAGCCCTGTCTTTGTCATACATCTTAGGATATTCTTTACATTTCCATAGGGCACCAGTATTTTTCAACAATTGTAGCGAATGCAAACATTCAAGAGTTGTTTGGGAACTCCACACTAATGAATTCATTAAAAAAAAAAAAAAGAAAAGAAACAGGAAGTAAGAACTTAAAGTCACTTATTTTGTATATTGTATGCCTTTAAGAGGAACAATTCTTATTCCCCAAATGAGAGTAGTAGTTTCGCCATTTACATCATGATCATTGAGTAAACCTGATATGAGATCTCCGAGTTATTGGGTGAAGGGTGTGATGCGGGAGCATGGTGAACTTGACACTTTCCTGGAAGAGGGAATAAATGCACCGCCCCCCCAACCGGCCTTTCCTGTTCTCCTCCAGATGGTCTGGTCTCTGATTTTACAGCTAAAATTCTTCCTGAGGTTATTAATGCAGAGGATACTCCTTTCTCTTGATGACCCTCTGGAAAACATCCAGCTACAAAGAGCACGACAGAATCTGAAAAGCTCAGGGAACACACAGAAAAGTAAGAGGCAGCCTCTAGAAGGTGATGAAAACAAGACGCCCAGCCTGTTGCCCTCCCTGCTCATCCTTACTCTTTGCCTCACTGTCAGCCACCTGTGTGTATTTGCAGTTTGAAAAAAACAAAAAAGATTTGCATTTAAATTTGGTGTGAACTCATAGGATGCCGAGTCCTAAGGTCAACTGCTTGGTTTGGAAAAAGTCAACTAGCGCTTTTCGAGGTATGCAGAAACCCTCAGCATACCACTCCACGTGAGCACAGGCTGATGGTCTGAGAGATGGGAGGGGCTAAGGTGCGGATCTCTGGACTGGACTCGTCGTCGCCAGGGCGTCACGTACAGGTCTAGAGGTTTCTTGGAAGGAAGAAAATGAAATTTGCGCCTTTCCTTACACCAAGCGTCTCCTCAACACCCAGACCAAACAATTAGAAGGATTCTGTGCCTTAAGAAGGGGCTTCCCTGGTGGTTCAGACGGTAACGCGTCTACTTGCAATGCGGGAGACCCAGGTTCAATCCCTGGGTTGAGAAGATCTCCTGGAGAAGAGAATGGCAACCCACTCCAGTCTTCTTGCCTGGAGAATTCCATGGAAGAAGAAGCCTGGTGGGCTACAGTCTGTGGGGTCACAAAGAGTTGGACACAACTGAGCGACTTCACTGTGCCTGAAGAAAATGAGAAATGGTGAGTTGCAAATGGAAGGTGCCATTGGGAGGCTGAAAATACTGAATTCAGATGCAGTGCATTCAATCTATGTGACGTGAAGCAGACTGTCTCACGTTATTGCAGGGTGTCCAAACTTTAGCACAGGGCTAGGGCATCCACATAACAGAGGAGGATCTGGAAAACAGAGACCGAGCTGTACCGGCCCAGTTTATTTCAGCAGGTCTTGAGAGCCTGCTACGTGCCTGGGTTAGAGAACAGAGAATAAAAGGCCACAGGTGCTGAGCCGCGGCAGCGATCAACGAGAACGCTCTCTGGCAACACTGCAGAGCCACCATCCGCACCGTCAGCCATTCCCACCGCCACACCCCACGCTCCCACGCCCACTGGCTGCCAAACAAGAAGGCCGCGGTCACCATCATTCAGAACCGAGCTCCAGTGACCAGCATCCCGTATGTGACGGGGTATCATTTATACAACATAACTCCTGTTTGATAAAGTTCCCAATTGCTTAAAACCTATGTGGTCAAGGCACACAGGAATCTCACTGCAATTTTGGTTGGTACTAAGATGTATAAAAATAAAGACAAGTTAACAGGACTTCCTTGGTGGTTCAGCAGTTAAGACTTGGTCTCTCAGCACAGGGGTGTGAGTTGATCCCTGGTTGGGGAGCCTTGCGGCCAGAAAAACTAAAACATAAAACAGAAATACTGTAAAAACGTCAATAAAGACCTTAAAAATGGTCCACATAAAAACATCTTAAAAACAAGGAAAAGAAACCATATACTAGAGGAGAGGATCCCCCCAAAGAAAAATAGACGAGCTAAAAAGAGGGAAATGTGACCTGGACAATCAGAGGCAAGGGTAAAGTTAGGGTGTACTGTGAGATTTCCAAAGGGGTTGTTGATGATAACGGAGGACCACCTCTTCCATCTCGGTTGTGATGATGTTCCGGGTCTGGATTGGGTGGTTGATGTTCTTCAAGGGAACGGTCTCAGAACATGAAGTGTTCACATACTGGCAGCTGCTCTGCCAGCAGGGAGGGGGAAGGTGACAGGCCAGCAGCGAGCCCTTGACTCGTGACCGTCCCCAGCTTCCACCCAGGGAGATGGAGAACAAGCAGAGCCTCGGGGAAGATCTCTATTTCCTTCTTTTATTTTTTTAAGATTTTCTGAATTTGTTACAATGTTGTTTCTATTTTATGTTTCAGTTTTTTGGCTGCGAGGCATGTGGTATCTTAGTTCCTCGACCAGGGATCAAACTGGGAGTCCCTGGTTTGGAAGGCGGAGTCTCAACCCCTGGACTGCAGGGGAAGTCTCTCTATTTCCTGTAAACCAGCTTCTTCAGGAGACACAAACAAGTAACTCATGAGAGAAAATAACACTCAGCCCAGGGACTTATTTGCAGCTCAATCTGGCATCAAGAGATGCTCTTAATCTCTTCCGAGGCTTCCTGAGAACTTCTCTGCTCCTCTCTTTAACAGTGAAAACGTCTACCTGAAATACGAACCCTTTGTGGAGTCGGTCTGGAGATTTCCAGAGGTTTTGTTTAGCAAAGTAAATGGGCTCCTCTGATTAGTGTGTCTAGAACAATCCAGGTAACATTTCTTTTTGAGTTAATCATTCCAAAGCTAGCTTCCAAGGCGTGCTACTCCAGCCTCGAGAAGCAGGCCCATATGAGTTATTTCATCAGAACCCTGGCAGCTCTCTGGGTAGAGCAGACAGAAAATCCCGAGGAAAAAAAAGAACCTCTCAGAGCCCGCCCCAGGCCCCCTCGCATTCCTTCTTTAAACACCACCAGAGTGATCCTAGGCCACAGACGCAGCATTTGGACATCAGATGCAGGCAGATGTTTTCCCTTAAATCCATTGTCTCTCCCTCCATCTGTTTATTGCTATTTCCCTCTCGGCCGGCACCTCAAGCTCTTGCTAACTGCATGTCCACACACACAGAGACATCCTTCTAGCATTTCTTCTCTTTTCTGTAAGGATGCATCCACTCAGGAGGTAACCTATTTACTCATTACCAGAGTGTGTGCTTCTTGGCCGTCTTCAAAAACTACTATAGTAGAAGTCCCTTAGGATTTCGTCTTCCCTGGTGGCTTAGACGGTAAAGAATCTGCCTGTAATACCGTAGACCCGTGTTAGATCCCTGGGTCAGGAAGATCCCCTGGAGAAGGGAATGGCACCCCACTCCAGTGTTCTTGCCTGGAGAATCCCAGGGACGGGGGAGCCTGGTGGGCTACAGTCCATGGGGTCACAAAGAGTCCGACACGACTGGGCGGCTAATACACACACACAAGATTAAGGCCCCACAGTTACATTGGGACTTAATCAGAAAGGGTTTTCTTCTTAGAAGTGAACTTGGAGATCACATGAGCTGGTGTCAGCCTCTTAAATCAACTGATATCAACTGACCGGCTCCCTGGATGAGGTCAGGGCTACTTACTCAAATCTTTTTTCTTCTGGGCTTATTGGTGCTCTTCCTACAAGTCAGACCAAGGATCTCCATCTGTAAGTCAGTTATGCAGATCCCATGGAAGCCAAACCAAGCGATAGGTTTCAGAGATGTATCCAACCTCTCTCACTGCAGACTCACCCAGAATATGATCCAGACAAGAAACAGGGTAACATCTGCTGCTATTTCTCATACCCAGAAGCGCCATGAGATGAGGGAGTGTCTTGAAGATGATGGGATAGTTCTGTATACTGATCACAGGGGCAGCTCTAGGATCCTAGACATGGGATAAAGTACACACACACAAGTACGCCTAAAAACTGGTGAAATCTGAATAAGGTCTGGAGATTATACTAATGTCAATTTCCTGGTTTTGCTACTGTATATACTATAAACATTAGACTAGATGCTATAATTACATTATACTATAGGCAGCGCTACCATTGGGGAAAGTGAGGTGAAGGGTACCTGGGACCTCTCTGTGCTACTTTGCAACTTTTTGCAACTTCTACACTTACTGCAAGATAGAAAGTTTAAAAAGTCCCGTGAGGCACACGAGTCTTTTTCAATTATGGTTTTCTCTGGGTATTTGCCCAGTAGTGGGATTGCTGGGTCTTATGGTGGTTTTACTCCTGGTTTTTTAAGGAATCTCCATGCTGTTCTCCATAGTGGCTGTACCAATTTACATTCCCACCAACAGTGCAAGAGGGTTCCCTTCTCGCCACACCCTCTCCAGCAGTAACGGTTTGTCGATTTTGGCGGGAGGCGGGGCAGAGGCTCAGGAGGGAGGGGACATATGTGCACGTGTGGCTGATTCAAGTGGTTGATGGCAGAAGCCGGTACAACACTGCAAAGCAGTTGTCCTCCAATTAAAACATTTTCTAAAAAGCACCATGAGAGAAAGTTCCTATTTTGTCTAGCAGCAGCTTACCCAACTTTGCCTTACTGTGTCTGAGGGTCTCGGCTGCTGCTGCTTCTCATCTAAACTAGCCTGCCCCTCCGCACTTGCCGGGTGATATGTTTTTGGTGTCTACCAAACCCTAACTTTTCTTACTGAGGCATCACCTGTATCTCTGCCTTCATACAGGAGCTCCATACGAAGCCAGTGGCTTCTGCTGACCGGTGAATCTCAACACCGAGGCCAGCGCCGTCATTTGGTCGGCTGCACGTCTGAAGAGTGGGTGAGACACCTCCAAAGCAATGGTCCAGCCTTAGACGGCTGGAGCTCTCCAATCCGCAGGTCGGTATAAAACGACACAGAAACCATTTGGGCTGATTTATGGGTGCCAAGATCGTTTTGTTTGGCTAAGAGAATAAACACATCAAAAATCCGAGTGATCTTTTCAACGTGAACAGCGGAGTTCAAGAACCACGGGGATCCCAAAGAAAAGAGACAACTTCCTGTTGAATTTTCCGTCTGAGGTCGAGTGAGACCAGTAGTTGGTAAACAGATGGGGAGATAGGAACAAACGTGTATCTAAACACACACACACACATTTTCTCATCTTCAAAGATGCAATGAGATCTTGGTACTTCCTTTACCTCTAGTGAATGGGGAACAGAAAAGCATGGCGAGACAGGTGTGCGAGGGCAGGACGAAGGGAAAACGAACCCCTGGGAGATGCTGAGAAACACGGGACACACGAGCAGGGACAGGCTGGCCGGGGCGGGGGGGCGCCCAACCGACCCCCAGGGACCAGTCCGAGCCGTCCTCCCGAAGCATGTCACACCCCTGCTTGAAGCAGGGGTGCTCCTGGCAACCCCGTCACGCCCAAGATGCCGGGGTAAACCCTTAAGAGCTGTGCGTTTAGATGCAGTGGGAGGTTTCGTTGCAGATAAACGAGGACCCTTCCATGCATCTGCTTTAGTGAGGGAAAAAACTCCCCCCAAAAGACCCCTTAAAACCGTGGGGATAAGGAGGCCACTGACCCCTTCGCTTGAAAAGCCTCCTTGAAGCCAAGAGTCTGAAGTCTGTCTTTCGATGCCAAAGCCAGCCTGTGCCGACTCCCCTTCGTTTCACGCTTCTCTTAAAAGAAAACAGGCCGGACTGTTTCGGTAAATAACAAAAGGTCAAGAGAAATGCTACTCACAACATGAGCAAAATAACGGCGCACCCTGCCAAACTGCTTCCCAAGGCCTGCCCGGCAGAGCAGTCCAGTGGTGAAACGGTCCATGGATCTGACTGCGAGAGCAGACGCGTCCCGGCGAAACCTGCCAAGGGGCCCGAGTTCACACTTCACCCACGAGAGAAGACAAAAAGCTCAGAGAGGCCACCAGGTTCGAGCACCACTTAAAGACCACGTCTCGCGTGCAGGCGTCAGTTGCCTGTGCGCGCGGTCCCTCCTCTGCTTGGATTACATTCTGACAGGAGAGCCGGGGTCGATGTGATGGTGGGGACGCCCAGCACCTCTGTGTCCATGAGGCCATGTCTGTGATTCCACCAACTGCAGGCGGAAAACAGAAAAGACTTTCTAGAAAGCTCCAAGAAGCAAGACCCGAATGTGCTGCAGGCTGACAACTGTTTACCCAGTTGTACTGACCGGGTACTGACAACTGTTTACCCAGCAACGTGAGTAACTCAGAGGGAGTTTAAGTACTCCGGAGGCTCGTGCTCAGTTGCGTCTTTCTGCAACCCTGTGGACTGCAGCCTGCCAGGCCCCCCGGTCCACGAGATTCTCCAGGGCAGAGCACTGGAGTGGGCTGTCCTGTCCTCTTCCAGGGGATCCTCCTGGCCTAGGGATAGGTCCTGAGTGTCCTGTGTCTCCTGCATTGCAGGCGGTTTCTGTACCTGCTGAGCCATTCAGGAAGATGGAGTAGGTTATATGCAAATATAGGCCATTTTATACAAGGGACTTGAGCATCCTCAGAGTTGGGTTCTGGAGCGAGGCACGGGTCATCTCAGAACTGAGCTGAGGACTAAAGCTCAAGTTCGTAAACTCTGAATGAAACTTCCAACTGGATTGACTCCGTCTACGTGGGCACTGCTGTTCACTCTCTCCTTGGAGTTTCACTATATGAACAGAATTTTAAGAGGCCATTCTAAGAATTTAGAGAGGGAGAAATAAACACGAGGCATAAACCAAGACTGTTCACCCTCAAGTCGTGACCTCCCCGGCTCTGCGTCGGCGACCTCCGGGACCCTGTCTGCCGGCCCATTCCTGCCCCGGGCCTGGTCCAACCTCACACCTGGGGTCCAGTCCCCAGGCTCGCTGCAGTGACTGGGTGTTACTCATGTCTGGCCTCTGTGGGTCTTACAAATGGTCAACGCTTGGTGTATTCATGGGTTGAATCAATGGCACCCGTGTTCTACCACATTCCTGGCTTAAAATCCTAGAGCAGTGTTTTTCAAAACATGTCCCATGAAATACCAGTCTGGCAAGACGTGACCTGAGTGCAAAGTAACTCTGGTTCCATGATGAAATACGCTTTGGAAGAGCTTCAGACAATGAGTCCACTCCCTCATTTTGCAATCAGAAAGTATTTGAGGATCTGAAAGACGCTGAGAAGTCCCACAGGAAAGAAGGGCTCCCCAGGTGGCATTAGTGGTAAAGAACCCAGCAGCCAATGCAGAATGCAGGAGACATCGGAGATGTGGGTTCAATCCCTGGGTCAAGAAGAGTCCCTGAAGAGCGAAATGACAGCCCACTCCAGTATTTTCGCCTGGAGAACCCCTGAACAGAGGAGTCTGGAGGGCTGCATCCCACAGAGCTGCAAGGAGCTGGACACGGCTGAAGCGACCCCGCACGCACAGCCGAGAAACTGCTTAAGCCAGAATCTCCCCTATGATTTTCAGAAACCTTTTTCCAACTCACACCTGTTACCATCTTGAGAAACAAAGCGTTTTGTGGAGGACATACTGAGGAACTTGACTTTAGAGCAATTTCTTTTTTGTTTTAAGAGCAACTTCTGATTCACGTCTAACCACATCCAGTCTGTCCTTAAGTCCTTCAAGACACGTTATTGTGTTCGAGTCTGCTCATGTAACACAGTCCGGGAGTTTCCTCTTCTTTAACCTATTGCTTTGTAACACACTCAACTCAGAGGTCAGATCTGGAAGTGCTCTTAGAAAGAGACACAAAGGAAAGGTCAAGCCCGGAACAGGGTCATTAACCAAGGACCCCACGGTGAAGGGACTGGCCTAGGGTTTTTGTGGTTCAGTCGCACAGTCGTGTCGGACTCTCTGCGACCCCATGCACTGCAGCACGCCAGGCCTCCCTGTCCATCACCAACTCCCAGCGTTTACCCAAACTCATGTCCATCGAGTCGGTGATGCCATCTCACCATCCCATCCTCTGTCGTCCCCTTCTCCTCCCGCCTTCAATCTCTCCCAGCATCAGGGTCTTTCCTAATGAGTTGGCTCTTCGCATCAGGCGGCCACAGTACTGGACGACAGGATGCAATACAGTTTGGCACCCTAAAGGCAAGGGTGGTTTCGGGCACCTCTGCGCTGCTGCCCCAGGTACACTGAAGGCAGGGCTTACGCAGGGGAGGGCCCTCCTGGGGGAGAGGAGGAAGGGAGCTGGGAAATCCCAGGGAACCCACCCACCTCCAGGCACGGGCACCCCCACCCTCCTGCCAGACTCAGACATCTCCCGTCTCGGAGTTTCCTCACTCCTGGGTCAGGCAACTGACAAGACACGGCAGCTCAGGGCCACACAGTGAGCAAGAAGCTGTGTCAGGGTTGGAGCGAAGAACAGCCTGATTTCAAAACACACCCTCCTGCGAGTGTACTGCACCCCCTCCACAAAGAGGCCCTCAAGAAAAGCATGTGCAATTGCACATGAAACCAGGAATGTGCATATCTGAAATCAGGGGCAGAGACTATGGCCAGCGCTGCGAGGGGGGGAGGAGAGAGCCTCTGTTTCATCAAACTCCTCTCTCACGTGTGGGTGTGAAGGGGAGCGTGCATCTCTGAATCCCCTCTTAAGGAAATGAAGTTTTAATTAGTTAAAGTGGATCCATGTGAATCAAATGTAGAGCCTGTGTGTTCAGTCGTGCCCGACTCTTTGTGGCCCCGTGGACGGTAGCCGCCAGGCTCCTCTGTCCGTGGGATTCTCCAGGCAAGAAGGCTGGAGTGGGCTGCCGGGCCCTCCTCCAGGGGATCTACCCGACCCAGGGGTGGGACTGGCATCTCTTGGGTTTCCTGCACTGACAGATGGAATCTTTACCACTGCGTCACCTTGGAGGCCAAGTGAGTCGAGTAATGAGAATTCAATTCTGCTCTTATTGAATATCATGTATAATATACTGCAAAGCTTTGCATGCCCATTAATGTTAGATGTTACTGGCTTCTCTCATTACATGTTGATCACTTTCGTCTTGAAATCAACGAGGGGCAAAAGCACAGGTACTAAGATGATGACGATGGTGGTGGTAGCATATTTTCATCTTATATAAAAAACATGCACTTTTCAGAACTCCTATAGTTCTAATGAATAAAGAACTGTTTCAGATCCAAACAACTGATAAATTACGAGTATACTTTTTCACATTCATCTCTCAGTAATCTAAATTTAAAACTTCAAAAACTCCTTTATTTGCATTTTTTAATTATTTTGAACACTAAGTAACTTTTCCATTTACTAGTGGAAGTACTGTCTTTAGGAGAGTTTCTGAAGCAACATGTGGTTCAAGTATTAAGGCTGACAACAATAAACCAACAACAAATAATAATGGTCATAAGTCTATGAATAATCAAATTAAACAAAATACTGGCCTTGGAGGAATTATAGTGCTCTTTATAATAATTACTATGCAACTCAGCTTATTATAGCATGGAGTTTCAATGCTGGTAGAACACTGAATTTTATGATGTTTTAGATGTTTTAGAACATCTAATTTTAGTACATAAAAGTCAACCGTCACTGTGTAATACTGAGAAAAAGAATGACTACAGAGGGCGTTTCGTGCTCAAACGGCAGGATGGCTTTCTTAGGCAGTGTCAGAGGGTGCACTCATTAAGTCTGCAGTTTGGAAATGGTTTAAAAAGACAAAAATGAGTTACAAGGGTAAACTTATACCTCTACTAGTAGTTTATCCTTCAAATATAAAAAATGCTAACTTTTCTTGGAGCTCAAAAAAGTTACCCATGAGCTCTTCACTCACTAGATTATTATTAGATTATTAGCATTGTTGTTATTCTGTGCGGAGTCGTGTCCGACTCTTTGCAACCCCATGGACTGCAGCATGCCAGGCCTCCCTTTCCTTCACTGTCTCCTGGAGTTTGTTCTAAGTTATGTCCATTGAGTCGGTGATGCCATCCAGCCATCTCATCCTCTGTTGTCCCCTTCTCCTCCTGCCCTCAATCTTTCCCAGCATCAGAGTCTTTTCTAATGAGTCAGTGCTTCAGATCAGGTGGCCAAAGTATTGGAGTTTCAGCTTCAACATCAGTCCTTCCAATGAACACCCAGGACTGACCTCCTTTAGGATGGACTGGCTGGATCTCCTTGCAGTTCAAGGGACTCTCAAGAGTCTTCTCCAACACCACAGTTCAAAAGCATCAATTCTTCAGCACTCAGCTTTCTATTTAGTCCAACTCTCACATCCATACACGACTACTGGAAAAACCATAGCCTTGACTAGATGGACCTTTGTTGGCAAAATAATGTCTCTGCTCTTTAATACGCTGTCTAGGTTGGTCGTAACTTGCCTTCCAAGAGTAAGCATCTTTTAGTTTCATGCCTGCGGTCACCCACCATCTGCAGTGATTTGGGAGCCCAAGAAAACAGTCAGCCACTGTTTGCACTTTTTCCCCATCTATTTGTCATAACATGATGGGGCCAGATGCCATGACCTTAGTTTTTTGAATGTTGAGCTTTAAGCCAGCTTTTTCACTCTCCTCTTCCAGCATTATCCAGAGGCTCTTTAGTTCCTCTTTGCTTTCTGCCATAAGGGTGGTGTTATCTGCATATCTGAGGTCATTGATATTCCTCCCTGAAATCTTGATTCCAGCTTGGGATTCATGCAGCCCAGCGTTTTGAATCATCTACTCTGAATATAGTTAAGTAAGCAGGGGGACAACATAAAGCCTTGATGAACTCCTGTCTCAATTTTCAGTCAGTTCCTTGTTCCATGTCTGGTTCTAACTGCTGCTTCTTGACCTGCATACAGGTTTCTCAGGAGACCACAGGAGACAAGTCAGGTGGTCTGGTATTCCCATCTCTTTAACAATTTTCCAGTTTGCTGTGATCCACACAAAGGCTTTAATTAGTCAATGAAGCTGAAGTAGATGATTTTCTGGAATTCTCTTGCTTTCTCTATGAGCCAGCAGATGTTGGCAAGTTTATCTGATCTCTGGTTCCTCTGCCTTTTCTAAACCCAGCTTGTATTAATACATCTGTAAGTTCTTGGTTCACGTACTGCTGAAGCCTAGCTTGAAGGATTTTGAGCATCACCTCGATAGCATGTGAAATAAGTGCAATTGTACAATAGTTTGAACATTCTTTGGCATTGCCCTTCTTTGGTATTAGAATGAAAATTGACCTTTTCCAGTCCTGTGGCCTCTGCTGAGTTTTCCAAATTTGCTGGCATATTGAGTGCAGCACTTTAACAGCATCATCTTTTAGGACTTGAAATAGCTCAGCTGGAATTCTATCACCTCCACTAGCTTTGTTCATAGTAATGCTTTCTAAGGCCACCTGACTTCACATTCCAGGACATCTGGCTCTAGGTGAGTGACCACACCCCCGTGGTCACTGTGTAGGTCTGGCATGGAGAAGATACGCCTAAGAAATCTACCAGACCTAGAAGAAAATCGGTATAGCAGGCAGAAATTAAGCAGAAAGCAGGGACTTCCCTGGTAGTCCAGTAGATTAAGGCTCTGCACTCCTAACGCAAGGGGCCCAGGTCTGACCCCCGTCAGGGAACGAGGTCCCATGTGTCACGACTAAGACCGAGTGCTGCCAAATAAAAAAAACTTTTCCTCCTTAAAACAGAAGGAAGCAGAGTAGGCAAAACAAACAGCTCCCTGGCATCTGTCATTCCAGATCCGTCTTCTTTATGTGGATGCAGAGACCGCAGTTTGCTATAGTCACTCAGTCGCGTCTGACGCTTGTGGCCCCGTGCACTGTAGCCCGCCAGGCTCCTCCATCCACGGGACGCGGAGTGAGCTGCCAGTTCCTCCTCTGGGGGGTCTTCCCGACCCAGGGATGGAGCCCGCATCTCCTGCTTGGCAGGAGGATCCTTTACCACTGAGCCACAGGGGAAGCCCCAGTTCTATAAACACAAACATACTTTAGTGGCAAATGGAATCATCCCCGAGAGGAACACAGCTCCGTGTCCCCCTCATCACGACAGTGACGGCAGCCACCACGGACACAGTGTTTCGGGCAGGCCAGGCGGCTTTCTGAGCTCTCGGCTTCTATTAACTCACAGCGTGTCACGAGCAAGGTGCTATTCTTATAACTGGCACTTTTCAGATGAGGCGAAGGAAACGTCACGAGCTGGGTGGAGCAGGGCAGAGCTGAGGCCTGAATCCAAGCAGGCTGTCTCGGGACTGACACCAACTATGCAGCTTAAGCTGGGTTTCCTATTCTGACCCACCCGCATGAGCAGTACGTTCAGAGTGGCTAACGATCACCTCCCATACAGAAATATATACACAAGAAAGGGTTAAAACCTTCTGTGATCCTACCAGGACATCATGTTAACTGGGTCAGCCTAATCACTGGCAAGATGGAGGTTTCTAAGTGCTATTTCCAAACATCAGTGACCAGGACAAACACGTCCATAAGAACATCAACCATTTGCAGTAGAAGTCTGGGCTGGAAATGATTTGAGGAGCACATCAGAGACTTCTATGATTGTAACAATTTGATGATTTCTTTGACATCCTAGACGTGAAAAGTTGAAGAATTTAATTGCCAGAGTTAAAGACTTGTCTGTTTTTTTTAGGAAAATGAGATTTTTATCTGGGATTCCCCAGTATATTAGAAAGATGATTCTTAGTATAATTGTGGGCAAGAAGGAAATAATATACATACTTGTGGCTATGAGTAGCTAACCAGAAAAAAAAAAAAAAAGGAAAGAAAGACACTGTCTGGACTTGCACAGTTCCAAAAACTACTGAATGCTTTCTTTTTTTTTTCCCCACCCTACGAGGCATTTCTTTCTTTTCAAGAGGATTCATTTCCCACCTGTGTCTTTTACATTTTTGAAATACATAAAGTTAATGTTTATCTTCCACCCATTGAAAGTTTATCTAAGTTATTCTGACACTGGGCTTCTACTTTCAGGAGTCACAGTCTGTTTGGCCAGCTTCTGCATGAGAGGAAGCTTCCTTCTATGTGCAGCGAACTCTCTACTCTTGAGAATGTCTG
The DNA here is from genome assembly GCA_007570785.1 of Antilocapra americana. Classification (NCBI taxonomy): domain Eukaryota; kingdom Metazoa; phylum Chordata; class Mammalia; order Artiodactyla; family Antilocapridae; genus Antilocapra; species Antilocapra americana. The sequence goes on along the minus strand of ML661903.1, from coordinate 461,930 downwards.
CTTGGGAGACAAAGTGATGCTTGGGGGCTTTTCCACTTTATCGTGATTCCCACGCGCAACACGACCGGACAGAAACTGAAACGTTCTAGCACTGAATCCATCTTTCTCGGATGAGCACATCTCATAACTGGGACCAGGATCACCAATGCAAGCCTTCTTAAAAACAGTCCAATATTACGTAAAACTTCTCAATGTCTGTACTGTAAGTTCACACATACATTCCAAACTTGAGTTTCAGAAAAGATGCAATAGGAGGTGGTTCAATATTTTGGCCACCTGATGCGAAGAACTGGCTCACTTGAAAAGACCCTGATGCTGGGAAAGATTGAGGGCAAGAGGAGAAGGGGACGATGACAGAGGATGAGATGGTTGGATGGCATCACCGACTCGATGGACATGAGTTTGAGCCAGCTCCGGGAGACAGTGAAGGACAGGGAGGCCTGGCGTGCTGCGGTCCATGGGGTCACAAAGACTCAGACTGAGTGAATGAACAACAAACCTTTGAGATGCACTTTCCTCCTTTTTCGCACTAAAAATCTGGCTTCAACTCCAGTGTAGATCGTATCTTTAGGTAGATCACCACAAGGCATCATCCTGACAGCACACGAGAAACATATTCTCTGGATTTCAGCAAAAACCATGGGATGGGAACAAACAGCAACAGCAAGGGATGAGGTCTTCTGAGGGTCGCCGTGGAACTCGGGCAGAGACAGGCACAGAGAGGCAGACTGGGGCGCGGCCGGGCTCGCCCTGCTGGAGCAGGACAGGCCTGGGGGAGGGCCCCGCTGCTGGGTGGGACGCCTCTCGGGGAGCGTTTGGAGTGATCAGAGCCACACGGCAGGAAGGGCCGGTCTCATCCTCTGCCTTCATCATTTTCATCAGTCATTTTCCCATTCGACTGAGGGCGCAGCTAAGGTCCAAAAGGGCCAAGTGCCACAGGGCTAGAGAAGGGCAATGCCAGCCCCGTCACCATCTCCAGTTCCAAAAATCACAGCCAGATCTTTTCCATAGGGTCTGGTACTGGTCAGCAATGAAATGGGGTGGTGTGCTCAACCCAGACCATCACTCCCAATAAACAGATTTAAGGATGCTGTGGGTTTAGAGCTCCTTCCTCGATGGGGACTGGGTGCCCTCAAGAGCACGAAAGCCGTCTCTTCCGCCATTTCTCCGAGCACTGAAACATCCAGGGACACAACTCTGTACCTGGAAATACCATGCTTGGTTCATTTATTCAACTGTCTCTCGTTCAGTTCTTCAAAAACTAAACTGGTCTAGTGTGAATCCTGCAAGTCAAGAGGGCGGATTCCGAGAGATGCCACTTGCTAGCTGAGAGAGGTGACGAAGTTTCAAGAGACTGGACTTCCTTTACTCCGCCACGGGACTGCTGAGTAAACTGGGGCTATGCATGTCTTAACCTTGGTCTACCCTGGATGTCCCCTGTGCGAGAAACGCGGGAAGATGCCATCTAGCTGCCTCTCAGGGATGATGTGCAGATCACCTGTTCAATGCTCTAAGGCACATGGTCCCAGGGCAGTGCAGTGTGCTATATATACAACCCTCCACTTGTGACTGTCGTGGCTGGTCACACACACACACACCATTTCTTACCAAAAGAAAAAAGAAAAAACCCTCACAGCAAGGAATTAATTTCGATTTGGGGAGACTTCACACAATGTCATATTAAAAACAGGGACATTCTAGAAACTAAATTCAATTACACATGGCAAGGGAACATACTGAAAGCTAGAAATGATGATATTCCCATACATAAGTGCTTCCTTCACAGCTCAGTTGGTAAAGAATCTGCTTGCAATGCAGGAGACCCCAGCTGGATTCCTGGGTCGGGAAGATCTGCTGGAGAAGGGGCAGGCTGCCCACTCCAGTATTCTTGGGCTTCCCCTGTGGCTCAGCTGGTAAGGAATCCGCCATCAGTGAGGGAGACCTGGGTTGGGAAGATCCCCTGGAGAAGCAAAAGGCTGCGCACTGCGGTGTGCTGGCCTGGAGAGTCCCATGGACTGTATGGTCCATGGGGTCGCAAAGAGTTGGACCTGACTGAGCGACTTTCACTCACTCTGCCATACACAAGTGCTTCAAGGAGAGAAACAGCTTAAGCAGATGGCTAATTAATCAAGTTTATTTATTGGGACAGACAGTCAGTAGTCCCATGCTGTTTTAGATTCTATTCTATCAAAAAGCTGTCACTGGCTAAACATCAGGTTCTTAAGTTTGCCAGTTCTAGAACCTCAAGTACAGAATGACCCTGGGAGAACACAGATGGGCAGATCTGTCTCGTGACCACTTAGTGGAAAAAGAGCTTCAGACAGAGCCAGAGGGCGACTCACTCCAGGGCTACAAACAGGCGCTGGGTTTGCATGTGTGGACTTAAAGCCCTTCACCTGCTTGCTCGCGTGCTCAACACCCCTACTATGGGCTGCTCAGGGGGCCTGGACTAGCAGTACACAGGCAGGGATCGGAGGGCTCTATTTCTGGATTGGGGTCCCAAAGCAGGGAGCGCAGCCTTCTCACCCCACACAGAGCCTGTCACCAGTCTTGAGTGCCCTTCACAGCAAGTGCAAAAGAGCCAACCTGACCAGCAAGAATAAGTGGGGGAAGCAATGTTACGTTCAAACATCCATTAAAACCAAACGCTGTCCGTGAGACGAGGTTGATCCAGGACACCAGTCCACACAAAATGGGGAAAACAGGGAAAGGAGTGATTTTTTAAGTTGGATCCATTTCATTTAAAGTCGTGATTTAAAGTCCGATGGCGGAGGCTCCGTCCTCCAGTGCAGGAGGCCCACCCAGGTTTGGTCCCTTGTCAGGGACCTAGATTTCATGCTCTGTAGCCGAGACCCAGCACAGCCAGATGAGCCTCAAAGGACAAAACAGCGCGATTTGCCCTGAGATTGTGTCCTTCCTGTTTCTGGTGCTGAACAGACTTTATTTTATCAGTGAGAATAAACAGTAGCTGAGTTTTTAATATCCCAACTTGGCAAAGTAAGAAGTCAGCAGCTCTATACTTGTCCTTAAATAAAAAAAGATAAAATAAAAAGACTTCTGAAATCCACAAGTTTGGCTGGCTCTGCCTGAGAATGAGTTACCTGCTATTAGAAACTCCCAAAGAGTAGAGACCCATAAAGAGTGGGTATTATTTTACCTGACCAAATATTCCCTAATAAGACACAAAGCTTCATTTCAACCTGTAATGCAAAAGAATTTTAACCTGTACTAATAAATGGAGTTTACAACTAAGCCGGAAAAGTATGCTGCCGTCTAAAATCAAATGAAATATAAATTCTAAAGCATCATAAACTTACTCTTATATTCTCATTCTTCCAAAGGGAGAAAGCACTTTAATTATTGCTTTCTGATGCTAATTGCTTTTCTGGTTAGGTCGGTGCTAATGGTTTTTCCAGTGGTCATGTATGGATGTGAGAGTTGGACCATATAGAAGACTGAGCGCTGAAGAATTGATGCTTTTGAACTGTGGTGTTGGAGAAGACTCTTGAGAGTCCCTTGGGCTGCAAGGAGATCCAACCAGTCCATCCTAAAGGAGATCAGTCCTGGGTGTTCATTGGAAGGACTGATGTTGAAGCTGAAACTCCAATACTTTGGCCACCTGATGCGAAGAGCTGACTCATTGGAAAAGACCCCGATGCTGGGAAGGATTGAAGGCAGGAGGAGAAGGGGAAGACAGAGGATGAGATGGCTAGATGCCATCACCGACTCGATGGACATGGGTTTGGGTAGACTCCGGGAGTTGGTGATGGACAGGGAGGCCTGGCGTGCTGCAGTTCATGGGGTCTCAAAGAGTCGGACATGACTGAGCGACTGAATTGAACTGAACTGAACTGGTGCTAATGAACCAACCTAACTAGCCAAAAATAAGTGGAGAAATTAACAGTTATGTTCAAACATCCACGGGAACCAAACATATGTCCACGAAACACATGAGACAGAGCATATGGAGAGAGCATACGAAGACAGTACAATCCAGCAAACATACACGTGATAACAAAGAATGGAAACTTGTCTACTGTTTTTCTACCTGTAGATACACTGTATAGAAGCTTTAGACAAACATCAATTCTGCATCTGTGGACAGATGGCAAAGGATTTAACCAGCCAGCCAGCCACAAAGAACCCAGGAGTTACCAGTCTTGGCACCAGCTGACAGAGGCTGGGAGGTGGGAGGGGGAAGGGGAGTCAGGAGAGAGTGTTCCCACATTTCAATGGATAATTAAACGATAATCTCTACGATTAACGGAATAAGAAATGAAGTTTCAAGGATGCATTTGAAATGTAAGCAGCACCCTTGGGCGTGCAGGGCTGGGAAGGGTGACATCACCCCGGAGGGAAGAAGCTTGGGGGAGAAATGGGGCTGAGTGAGGCGTGAAGTCAACAGAAGCCAACGCTCACACACTGAGAGCTTGCATTAGGGGCTGAATCATGCCCTGTTTTCTTCATTTTTTAAAAAAACTTTTATTTCTGTTGGAGTGTAGCTGATGAACACTGTTGTGACAGTGTCAGGTGAACAAAGAGGGTCTCAGCCATACAGAAACATGCGTGCGGCCTCCCCCAGCTCCCCTCCCATCCAGGCTGCCACGCAACACTGGGCAGAGGTCCCCGCGCTGTGCAGTGGGTCCTTCTTGGTTATCCGTCTTAAACACAGCAGTGTGTACATGCCCATCCTTAACTCCTGAACCAGCCCTCTCCCCGTCCTTCCCTGGTGACCGTAAGTTCACTCCGTATTCCGTGAGTCCGCATCTGTTCCTAAACAGGCTCGCTTGGATCATGTCTTTCTAGATTCCGCACATAAGGGATGGCATACAGCGCTTCCCCTCCTCGGGCTGCCTCAGTGTCTCCAACAGTGTCCCTTCTCGACACACCCCAGTCCTAACTCCGGTACCTGCCAATGTGCCTTTTCTGGAAACGGGACCTTTGCAGATGTAAGAGTCCTCTAACCCGGTGACCGGTGTCCTCACAAGACGCAGGAACCCCACGTGGCGACAGACACAGGGAGGGCACACGGGACCGGCAGCGGCGGCCGGAGGAGACGCAGCCGCCCACGGGACCGGCCAGGACGGCCACGGCGGCCGGAGGGACACAGAGAGCCGCTCCGGGGCCTTCGGGGGAGCACGGCTCTGCCGGGCCTTGACTTGGGGTCCCCAGTCTCTGGAACCGTGGGAGGGTAGCCTCCTGCTGCTTGAAGCAGCCTTCTCTGCGGTGCTTCACTGGAGCAGCCCTACGACCTTAGTCCGAACGGTAAACACACACGGCAAGAGTCATGTCAGTGTGTGGCAAACCCACTACAATACTGCAAAGGAATCAGCCTTCGGTTAAATACATGAATTAGAAGAAGAAGACGCGCTCTCTGAATAATATTAATAGAATGATATATAAATAATAATAGTAAACATATTTAAAGAGATGAATAACTCTTTAAGTATACTAATATTAATATATGTCTACATATTATAGATGATATATAACAATAAATATTATTTAAAGATATGAAGAACCCTTTAAATAGCATCAACATTAATATAATATATACATATTATAGATAACATATAACAATAAACATTATTTAAAGAGAAGAACTCTAAATACTATAATATATATTACATATAACGTACATATTATATAATATAATGATAATAATAAACATATATTATTTAAATCACCAAAAGAACTTTTAAAAAGTGTGTGGGTTAAAAGATACTGCCTCTGGGAAGCAAGTCCAAGGGGTGTGGGCGCAGTGCAGGGGCCGTTCCTTTGTGTTAGATGCCTCCTGTGCTCTTTGGCTGTGGGTTACTCAGACCTCTAAAAAGCATCAATGAGACAGCCCTGAGGGCATCACCACAGACCCTGTCAGCCCTCTCGAGGGGGGCCGATGTTGAGCCCTGAGCACTGAGGGCCCCCGGCCCACCGCCCCGGCCCGCCTCCACTGTGCGGCACACCATCCCCATCTGCCCTCAGGGGCGCAGGGCGCTGACTGCACACGAGTGCGCTCACGCCTGCTGACCCCATCTCAAGTATTTCTGAACTTCCTGTGGGTTTGTCTCATTAACGACAGTAATTTTCCCTATTGACTTGGATGATTAAGAATTGACTCCAATAAAAACAGAGAACCTCAGAGAGCCTGTCGCAGGCTTCCTTCCCGATGAACACGCAGAACAACGCCTAACAAAGATTTCCGTGACTCCACTACACAGCATCAGAAAAACCTCACAATAGGGCTTAATCATGATCATGCACTCATGGACTTTTATTTAACCCACCAAAAGAAATGCTGAGTGCTCTCCGGGGGTCTGGATCAAGCCCCTTGGATCCGCGATGCGAGCAGCGACTTTCTCGACTTTCTCGACGGACAGACGAGGCCCCACGCCCTCCGCTCCCTCTAAGAAGAGTGGTCATGTGGAGCCCAGCAGCCAGTGATGCCGTGGCAAAGCGTGTGGTCACCTCCCACATGAAGAGGCCCGCTGATGACCGCAGGACCCAGGGCAAGGGCACCCGCAGCCAGCTGGAGGGGCGGGACAGCGGGCAGCGGCCCCAGCGTACCGGCCGGGACGGCAGAGGACACACGCCGTGTGCACACACTCTGCTCACGCCCACGTGCGCTCGGCTCCGGGGCAGCTGGGGCTGCCTCGCCAGGCGCTGGCGCTGAAGCAGTGCCAGGTGGACGAACACGGAACGGCCATCGCGCGGGATGAATGCCCCGGGAGCAGAACAGAGGGCCGGAGTTTCCTCAGGGCGTGGGACCGACTGCGGTCAGTGCCCTGCCCCAGGCACCTGCCTGCTTTATTCCCATCTCAGGGTCCCGTTTCCAGGCAACCCCTCCCAGCCTCTCAGGGCCTCACCTGCCCTGCCCTCCAGGCGCTAGACGTCCAGACCCAGCAAGGGCTGCCCTGCCCTGAGTGGACTTCCCGTGGCAGGTGTGAACTGCCCTTCCCACAGCAGGGCCCACGAGAAACCAAGTCGCAACTGGCAAAGCTACCGGCTGTGTGAATCCCTACCGAACACAAGGAGCAAGGCGGCTGACTTTTGTTAAGTGGCCTCTCAGGGAACTCCCCCTACCGCCCCCCAGAGACAGACGTGAGTGCGGCCCCACGCAGCAGGGGCTCCAGAGAGACACACGCATCTGCCTTCTCACCGTCTCGGCCGCCCTTCTCCACAGCTGGCCCTTCCCCTCTTCCTGCTTTTAAAACATCGCCTCTCAACCTATCATAATGAAGACCAAACCTTGAGACTCAGATGTTCCAGAAATCTGAGAAACTAGATGTGCTTTGATCATGTCCGGCTCCTCCTCCTCGTCTTTGTTCTTGATCACATCAGTGCTGCCGTAAACAAACCTGTCTTTTGAGTTATGATGTAAGTCTTTCCCTGAAGCGCCTGACAATCAACCGTCGCTTTCCTCAGTCCTCACATCCACGCCCGCGCACACACAGGCTTGTGTGCGCAGCGACGAGGGCACAGTGGAGGTCCCCCGCAGCATAACTGAAAATATGCCAACACCCTTGAGATCTCGAGTTCTGGGTTTATTAGGCAAACTGTTTGCGAGGCCCATGACGGAGGGCTTCACAAGCTCATTTTACAAAAGGAGATTTTAGTAGCTACTGGTCTATAGAACGGGCTTCCCTGACGGCTCAGCGGTGAACAATCTGCCTGCCAATGTAGGAGACGCCGGAGTCGTGAGTTCAATCCCTTGGTCGGGAAAATCCCCTGGAGGAGGGAAAATTTCATGGACAGAGGAGCCCGGCGGGTTACAGTCCAGGGGTCACAAAGGGTCATGCCTGAGCACCCGAGCACACACGCATGCTCCACAGAGCTCTCACTACAGGGACCTCCGTAAAGCGCTGACCCACTCAAGAGCCAGGCTCACCTCGGGCAGCTGGGACAGAGGGGCGGCACAGGCCCCGAAGGGACAAACAGGCCCGATGGTTCCTAATCCCGAGGGAGTAACATAACCCAGTTTCTTAGGGGTCAGCCTTATTACTAACGAGGCTCCACATTATGTAACAAACTCACTGGGGGAAAGGTGACTATTCCTTAAGGATGTCCAGCCAACTGACTTTAAAATAAAAGGGCCGGTGCATCCTCTCTCTCCCCATCCCCCTGGCAGACGATGCAGACTGATGAAGTGGGGGCCATAAGAGGAACAATAATTCTATAAACAAGAGGAAATAAAACGAAAAGGAAAAATAAACATGAGCTGGATCAGGGGCAAAAAAAAAAAAGGCAAAACAAGCAGAAATGATCTTCTGATAAGAATGGTATTACATAATCCTGCGCCTATAACATGGAAAGCCACTTTGCACTGCAAATCACTCTTCCACCAAGAATTAAAAGAGGCAGAACGAACACAAAAATCAATTAAGGTCCGAAGAAGGGCTCCATTTCCCCTCAAGGGGCTTGTTCTTATCCAAACACTAATGCAGGTTCTGTCAGCCTGCTTCGTGAAGGGTATTTTTTATTATCCCCTGGGCCAGTCTGTCCGGGGAGAGATTTTCCCATTAGTTTGCAAGGGAAGGTTAAACAGGAGTAGAATGCTCTTTCACTTATAAAATGATACCATCGATCGCAGTGCTTCGGGCTCAGGAGGTCTCTGAGGGTGTCTCAGCTTCCCAGGAGCCCCCTCGCTGGATCAGGGACCGGGGTGTGGGGGAGATCAGGCACCGCCCCTCCCTCCAGGCTGAAGAGCATCACTGGCCCAACCACCCCCAGCAGGAACCAGGCAGACTTAGAGAGCACCAGCACGGCGCTGGGCCCCCGGAGGCACGAAAATACCGTTCAGGGAAGGAATGAGAGGCGGGAAGGATACCTCTGACCCAAAGCAATAAAACGCCAGAGCCAACGAGCTCCCTGGCTGAGCTGCAGGGCACCCACGCAGGGCACCCACGCAGGGCAGGCTTGCCTCACGCAGGCTAAGTCGGCGTGTGCTTGTCAAAGGTGTAAGAAAGGGGATGGTCCTGAAACTTTCACATAAATGTGAACATTCCAGGGGAGTGGATCATAGTGTTATTATTCTATCTATGCCATTTGGAAGGCAGCGATAAATTTTCTAAGAAACAAAGTGTCCTCCTTTGTCTTTCAAAACACTAGATTTGCTTAAAGGGAGTGCATATATTTCTTTTATTCCCCTCTGGCCGTGCCAGGTGGCCTGTGAGATCTTTGTCCTCCAACCAGGAATTGAACCTGTGCCCCTGCGTCAGAAGATAGGAGTTTTAACCACTGGACCACCAGGGGAACACTTCCTCTCCCCTGGAGTAAAAGGACAAGCACTCTAGCCAAGCACAAAATAAAGGGAAATGATGGGCCGTACTTTGACGCTGAGGGCGCTGACAGTTGCTCGTGCTGGCCCGGCTGATGGAGCTGAGGGTGTGAGCGGAGCCGGGAGGGCAGAGCCCTGGAGGGCGGGACCTCACGCCAGGGCCACCGCTCGCTCCTGTTCACTCGGAGCGCGTTTCTGACCGAAGCAGGCCTCCACCGACCTGCGGGGTAGCCCCTCTGCATTTCCGTGAAGGAGGCGGACGGGCGGCCACGCTGGTCTGCCTGCCCACCTGGCCCCCAAGGCAAGCCTCCGCTCCAAGCAGGCAGCCCTGCCACCCCGGGCCGGCCGCTCACCCGCAGAAGAGGCCCCGCAAGAGGCGCCGCACGTCCCCATGACACAAGTGGGTCCCCGTCCCTCGAGACGGGGGAGACATCGGAACCTGACGGGACCGAGCGCGGGCTGCTGTCCCCAGACAGAGTCACATCAGCAGGGGAGGTAAAAATGTCATTTAGGACTTCTGTTCTCAGACGTTTAATACAAAGGCGGGACTGTTGTGCCAGGGAACAAAGCGATCCAGTATTCACAAAGCAGGAATTCTCTCACTGCACATTCTGTTTCCAAAACACTCAGGACTACAGCAAGTTTTCCAGTTGGGGCAAAGACGCTACTTCTGGAAGCGAGAGAGGAGATAACAGAAATCTTTCACAGAGGAGCTGAAAGCCTTCCAAGCAAAAGCACAGCGAATGTCAGCCCCGAGGGGCGGCCAGTATGGATGGTGAGCTGACCTGTCCACCTAAGACATGGGGGGACATGAGGGCTGAGCGTTCTTCAGGCTGCAGAACATGCTAGCAACACACCACGGGAACTCAGGAACCTCAAGCGTGTTTTAAATTTAACTCCTTGAGCCTGGGTTCCAGAAGGTGTAATTGTACTTCCCCTGGGACTGCAGCCAGGAGGGACCAGGCAGTGCTTCTTTATTACACGTTTTTAAAACCTGTTTTATTACCTGCAGGGGAGGCAGCTGGTGCGGGCCTTCTTTTATCCAGCTGGGGGCTGGGGAGCAGGACGCTGGAAGAGCAGCCTTTCTCTCTGGCTTGGTCACCATCCGAGCTGCAGGCCGGAACTCCAGGGCAAAGTGACCAACCAGAAAGAGGACGCGGGGTGTCCAGCGCTTTCTCTCCTTTTCGTGTCATTGTTTCTACTTTTCACTGAAAACAGTCCCGTCCTTCTTGATTTCTCTGCTCCCTTTAACAGACTATGTTCCTGGAACATATACACAGGAAACAATACACAGGCAAAGACCCTGGAAACCCGGGGGACTGGGTTCACCACCCTAACCCTGCCTCTGCGGCCACTATGGGGTCAAGGTCAACTTCTCTTCAACTCAACTCCATACGATCAGAACGAAGATGCCCATCTTTCAGGATAGGCAAATCTCAAATGTGAAATCATAAGTGAAGTGCCTACCCCCTGCCTTTGGGTTCAGGGGCTGTGACTCACTCACCGTGGTAATCTGTGCCCCACAAACAGAGGGTTCTACTTGAACCATCTCTCTGGCACACAAGCATGTTCCCCATGAGTCATGATTAATCTGGTACAGCCACCGTAAAACCCGACACTTGTGCTCCGAGAGCTATTTTTTAATGCAAGGATAGTGGCGAAATCAAATACGAGAGGATCTTACTGCTTTGCCACACCTCCTACCACTGGAATATCAAGGGGAGGATGTTAAAAGTAAGTCCACAGAAGAAATACTAAAAGAGGCAAAGGAGGAATTAAAGGAGCATGACAGAGATGCAAGTCAGGAGATTAAGTCCTAGTTCTCAACGCTGCCTGCAGAGTACCAGCGCCTTTGAACAGCTTCCATAATCCCAAGTCTTTTTTTTTTTTCAAAGAGTTAGCATCTATGACAATTCAGAAAAATTTTAGTAAATATTAACAGAAGTTGACATGATAGAAATGTCAAGGATGATCATCCACTATAAACCTCACTACTTGGGATCACCCTTTCTTCATGGTCCCTGTGAATGGACACCAACCGAGCCAGGTGGCTTAGCCGCTCACAGTTGAGGCCGGCCCCTCCCAGGCCTCCCGGGCACAGCCTTTTCTGGGCATGTCGCATGAGCAGCGCCCTGTGTAGGGGCCTCTCCGCCTGTGAACGAGAACAGGAGGGGCACCACCAGTCTGCTGGGGCAAAAAGGCAGAGGGGCGGCTGCCCACAGACTGGGGATACTGTCCAGCGGGCAGGCACAGAACAGAGGGGCCTGCAGGGCGGGGCCTCGAGGTGCTCCCAAGGAAGAACGAGGACCCTCAAGGATGCCCCACGGAGGGGCGTGGCTCCAGGCCTGGCCAGGCGCCCGGCTGAGGGGACGGCTGTGCGGGGTGCGGGGCCGCGGTGGGGAGGCACCGAGCCGCTCCAGGGGGTCCAGCCGGAGCCCCAGGCCTCGCGGCTCAGTCCAGGCCAACAGCGAAGCACTCAGCACCGACACTCTCTCGCTTCCAGCAGAGCCCCCACTCGGGCTGGGGGTGGGGCTGGGAGGGCCCGGGAACGACAAGAGAGGACTTCTGTCCCCGCGTCCACTGTCATGGAACCTGGAGAGACACAGGCACACGATAAGGCAGCCATCAGCAGCCGGACACAAGGCGCTGCCCTGTGCTGCCGCCTTCGAGCGTCACAGCAACCCTCGGGTGCCGGCACTGACAGCCCATCTAAAGGTGTCACCCGAGACCACAGACCAAGTCAGAGGTGGAACCAGGGCTGAAAGTCAGGGCAGTCGGCCCCAGAATCTGCTTTCCAAGCTTTACACTCTACTGATTTTCTCTCTGAAACTACTTTATACATACATGCGTGCACACGGAAGAGAACTTTATAACCTAGGCATGGGGCAGGCCAGCCCTGCCACGACTCAAACTCCAGAGGCTATAAAAGGAAAAAAAACTGATAAATCTGATTACAGGAAAATAAACATTTTCTGCCTGGGAAAAATACACCCTAAACAAAGACAAAAGACAAATGACAAACCAGAGAACTACTGGGAACATAAATCATAGACAAAGACTAAATTCATTAATATACAAGGAATGCCTACAAACCAACAAGAAAACACCTAACAAGACCAAATGGACATGCAGCTGATACAAAGAAATTCAAAACATGTTAAAAGACACCAAACTTTACTCATAAGAGAAATGCAGACCAAATAATGTATTAGGGTTGGTGAGCACTGAAACGTTTTATTCTACAAGCGTTAGTGAGAGTATGAGGAAAGAGGCGCGCTCATAAATTACTAATGAGAGACTAAATGCACGCATCCGTTAGGAAGGCAATCTGGCACTATCTATCAAAATTATAACTTGTCTTTAGCCTCTGACCCAAAATTCCAGTTCCAGGATTTTATCCAGAGGATAAACTCACACACGTGCAAAACGATGCCTATAGAAAGCCAATCTTCACAGCAATGCTTGTACCAGCCAAAGTCTGAGAACCACCTAAATATCCACTCCAAGGAGACTGATTAAATAAATTATGGCATCTCCCCATAATGGCCTATTATTTAGCCATAAAAGAGGAGAGGAAGCTCTTAATGTGTGGATACGGAACAAGCCCCAAGGACTGCTGCTAAGCACACAGAGCACAGTAAAATGGCAGGATGTGTGGTCGCAAATGTCAAAGCACAGTTACGTGGCGTGTACACATGGATTTGAGTGTGCCACACGGAGAGACACGCAAGGGACTGGTAACACTAGGCATCTCTAGGGAGAAGGGAGGTGGCAGCTGGAATACAAGGAGACTGCCTTGCACTGCCTGCTTTATACCTTCTAAATTTAATAATATTTACTTATGCATACTCAGAAAACAATTATGTGTGCATATATATACATATTTATATATATATATATATATATATGTAGACCACTTGCACTTCAATAAACCTGGGACTGACCTACCATCTTACCTCTACCCCC
>ML661903.1:436212-448680 GCA_007570785.1 Antilocapra americana | reverse complement strand
ACACTGCACACAAATCAAAAGCAAACGCCAACAGTGGCAAAAGCTGGCTTCTGGTCCAGCCTTGCAGCCAGTGGGATAGTGAGAAAAGCTCTTTCACCAAAGTTCTTAGTTTCCTCATCCATAAAATAGGAATGATAAGCCTTCCTCTTATGGTTTTGAGGAGTAAATAAGTGACTCTACATAAAGCCTTTAGACCAGCTCCTGGCACACAGCAAATGTACACAAGCATCTTTTTAAATAAGTGCCATTCAAGCTGAGATCAGAAAGGTTTGCAGGATTCAGAGCAGAAAGAGGGAAGCAGGCGGAGGCAGAGTGCACCACTCAGGAGGAACAGCAAAGGCCAGGGGACAGGAAGGCTCAGTGCTGAGTGCAGGGCATCCCGGGGGCGGGGGGCGGGGCAGACAGAGATAGGGCTCGGGGAGTGAGCGTGGGCCAGACTGGACAGTCTTTCTGTAGGGGACAGCGGCAAACGGGGCATTCAGGCAGGGGAATTCCGTGACTGGACGGGCTTTCCTAGAAAGAGTTCTCTGGCAGCGGTCTGGTCTGGAAGACAAGCTGGAGAGGCAGAAACTGGGGCGGCAGAGGGACCACTCAGAGATTACTGCGGCAGCCCAAGGAGAAACAAGGAGGCTGTGATCCGAAACAGAGGTGGCAGGGATGTGGGAGAAGAAGACTCTGGGAGACACAAGAGGTGGGGTCCACTGGGCTGGTGGACCTGGCAGGGGGAGGGTAGAGAAGGCACAACCAGGAATGACTCCCAAAGGTCTGTCTTGGGTTTCTGGAAGCCCAAGACGCAGCTCACTGAGACAAGGAATTCAGATGAAAGAGCCGGTGGGGGTGGAGGTTAGAGGGTCGGTGAGGTCCCACGTTTGTCGGGGTTCAAAGGATCTCCAGGGTAATCCAAGGTTAGCCACGGGCATCTAAACTCGGAGGGTGGATTCGGGCTTGGTCTGAGCGATACAGACAGAGCTGCAGCACTCAAGGGCTCCGGCCGCTACCAAGGGCAGTGGTATCTCTGGCCCAGGTAAGAGTTCTGGGAAGAGACACTCATCACCTGTGGTGCAGGTGAGACCCAGGCTCCTCCCTCCATCCCTCTCTTCTCCTGTCCTTCTCTCTCTCCTTTCTTATACTCCGTCCTCTCTCTTTTTCTCTCTACCCATGTCCTCCTTCCTTTCCAAAAATAGGAAAAGTTCTCCTAAGAGATGTCTTTAAATGCTTTTACATGAAGCAACCTACTTCTCACAGTCCCTGCTAACTGGTGATGAAGCCTTTATTGTTTCCAACATTCTTGCTCCCGCTTTGCGTCTGTCTCTATAGAGAGCAGAAGTCACTAGAAAGTTGTCACTGTCCAGCACACACATCTCCACTTGATGGGGAGCATCCCAGAAGACCGTATTTCTCCCTGCGTCCGTCTCAACAGCTGCACCATCTAGGAGTTTCTTGGAAAGGGCATCCTATGGTCTTCTCTCCTGCCAAGGGGCTTCGGAGAAACCAATCTCACTTAAAGACCACCTTCCGAAGAATTTTACCAAGAGCCCTGAGAACTGACTTCTGAAAGAGCATACATTTTTCTACTAAAAATAAAATTATGTTTAAGCAAGAATACTGGAACAACCAGGATCCTGGGACCAGGATTCAAGAGCTGCCAGCCTCGCTATTCCCTCCCTCAGTCCCTCACTCACTCATGATGCAAAGCTCCTCTCCGCTCTGGTCGCCTCACCTACAAAACTGGGACCAGCTACTAGACCACCTCCAGACCTCCTCCTGGCTCTAAAATTGTGTGAGTCTAGAAGGGGGGCAGAGATTGGTCTCCTGACACTCTGGACTGTTTCAGCAACTCAAAAGTGCCAATTAAATGCTGAAGGCAATTTTGTTTTTAGAGAAGAAAGAGGGAAGTTGATTTCCTGACCGGACAATAGAGCGATTCCAATTTTACCACTCACCACATCTGCTGCGATGGCACGTACGCTTATCCCAAAGGGAAACCCCGACTATTAAAATACAGCAAGCGCCACTCACTTTTCAGAGTTCCTACTTGCCAAAGAAGCCACCTCTTTTCCTGAAGAAACCACAGCGAGGGACTGTTGAGGGGAGAGAAAATACCAGGGAGGGCGTGGGTGACTACTCAGCCTCCAACTATGTAAATTACAGGCCTGCCTTTTTAAAACGTAAGATAGAAAGTTCAGTCTACCAAGAGATGGACACCGTATTTTCCCACTTGTAGAGATTTATGTGACTTGAGAGCACAAGTAAGCAATACGGACAAGGAGACCTAACCTGGTGACAGACTGCCTGCCTCCTCTCTCCCACGGTGGGTCACGGCGTCGTCCAGATGAATTCAGTTATTACAGCAAGACAAGAGTCAGCATAAACAGCCACGAGAGGCTGCACGCAGAGCTCAACACAAAGAAAAATATCCAAGAGGAAAGTGACCATTTTTAATCTAAAAAGACTTCTTTTTCCCCCAACGTGTCTGTCAAAATGTGATTTTCCTAGAATCTGTGTACTCTCAGTAAAAAGGAACATGTCAGCGTTTAATTGACTTAAAAT
Source organism: Antilocapra americana (assembly GCA_007570785.1). Classification (NCBI taxonomy): domain Eukaryota; kingdom Metazoa; phylum Chordata; class Mammalia; order Artiodactyla; family Antilocapridae; genus Antilocapra; species Antilocapra americana. The sequence continues at coordinate 446,130 of ML661903.1, read as the reverse complement.
ATTGTATCTTCAAAGATATCAGGTAATGTACCCTTATAAACCAAAGCCTGGATTAAATTAGTTTGAAATGCATCATCCTCAAAAATAATTTCAGTTGAAACCTGATTTCAGCAGCGTGCTCCAGTAATCATATAAGGGAAAATATTAGGTATCTTCCAACATGTACAGCGTATGCACTGTTAATCACACAGCAGTATAGAAATGAGCTGTCTAATTTACTAAAACCAGATACAATTCATCGGTGTCTTGAGGGGAGGCACAGATAGGCTTCCATCTTTGAAATGCTATGCTTACATTGTTCACCACGTCCACCACCACTCAAAGCAAGAGACAGGCCAGGACGGGCTAGCCCATAAACTGAGACGGCTACTTCACCTATTATTTTCACAAATGTACAAAAGGCCACCGACTATGTGCACCGCGGGTGGCTCTGTCAACTGCTGACTCCCATGGAGGGCAGCTAACGGGATCAATCGAAGTGCCAAACACACTCATTGTGGTTGCAGGCGTCCTGCCTCTAGGATTTCTTTCTGTGGACGCTCAAAATAATTTAATAGAAGCTAACCACTGCGTCATCATCTGTCCCAGAACAAATCAGAAACAGTGTATCTATCAGTAAGGGACTAGTGAATAAGCCATAAGAGCAAAGAAAGAGGGAGCTCACTCTTAGCTTACGCATACACACTGAATTCCAAAATGGATTTGAGTGAAAGGCCCACACGCAGATCAGCATCTCTTCTTGCCACCCTCTGTATAAAAAGGAAGAAATAACATATACACACAGGCATACATGCACTTAAACGTGTGCCCACATACACCCACACTGATGCACTGAATCCATGCGTGGACACCAGAGTTAACACACACACACGTGCCAGGCCCTGATAACACAGACGCTGCTGGGAAAGGCGACCAGCTGCTCGGCAGAGGAACGGCTGGGGGGGGGGGTCCCCTCCCTTGCAGACCTTCTAGGACCTTTGGAGTTTTTGTTTGTGTTTTTACTGAAGTATAGTTGACTTACAGAGTGGGGTTAGTCTCCAGTGCACTGCAAAGCGATTCAGTTTGATACATACACTCTTTCTCATGCTCTTTTCCATAGTTCCCTGTGCTATACGGCAGGACCTTGTTTACCCATTCTGTACCTGAGAGTTTGCATCTGCTAGTCCCTTTGAGATTTTGAATCATGTGAACATGTTACCTGTTCAAAAATAATCTGACAAACATAACTAATAATACACTGTTCACAGATAAGCAGTAAAGACACACTCTATGTATTACTGTTTCATAATATGAAAGACCATGTCTTTTAACCACTAGAACGTTTAGGCCAAGATTAGGTTTTTTTTCCTACTTTTTATTTCCCTAACTTTTTATTGTATATTAGAGTATAGTTCATTAACAATGCCGTGTTAATTTCAGGTATACAGCAAAGTGATTCAATTATACATATATATGTCCCTGTTCTTTTTCAAACTCTTTTCCCATTTAGGTTGTTACATACTATTGAGCAGAGTTCCCTGTGCTATACAGTAGGTCCTTGTTGGTTATCCTTTATAAATATAGCAGTGTTTTTTTTTAAAATAAGGTCATGAAGAATAAAATGAGGTGATCTTCCTCTTTCTGTTCTCTTGGAGCTCTTGTAAAATAATAAATGACATATAACAGTTTGGAGGAAAACCAATTAAAGGCATATAAATCATCATTAACCCCCTTCTCCAGATGAATGACAAAGAGACACATGTTCTAATTAACACCAAGTAACATTGTGTAAAGAGCAGTTTGCAATGGAAATGAGCAGATGGCAAACAAGCATGTGAGGTATCGGAGTGCAAGACAGAAAGCCTGATCTGACACTGGAAACGTCACGCAAGTGAAAGAAGCCATACCTGAATGAAAACGGTTCTGCAAATGTGAAAGAGCTCCCCTGTTCAGCTTTCTCTAGTTTTCAGGCACATTTGAGGGGGGGTTACTGCTTTCTGTGCTCGGTCCCCATGGGGCAAACCCTATTCCGGAGCCCAGCCCACTTTCCGCACAGGCAAACACACCACACACCAACCACCACGCAGCCACCCTTTTACAACAGAAAGATTTCCTATCCCCAGGCGACGGATGGCTCCGGTTACTTCAAACCAATCCAGCATTTCAGTTCAACAAAAGGTTTGGGACATCATCTTAGAGTGTGATGTAGTAAGAGCTGACCCAGAGGTCTATGCTTTAACAACCCTCTCTTTTCTTTCCTTTGAAACAGAGATTTATGACGGGAGGCAGAGAGACAGAGATCGCAGGGTTGATGGACCCTCTTCGGAAGCCCAGAGCAGGTACCCAGGGGTGTGTGCTTCCGACTGCTCTTGGCTCAAAGGCAGACCAAGTGAGGAGGGCAGCTCAGCTCCCCCTTGTTTACAAGTTGGCCCCGTTCTCAGACTTTTCTCTGTGGAAACACAAGATGCCACAGCAGTGGCGGTTTCACCAGCAGAGCCTTCAGCAGAGAACCGGGCCTGGCTCCCCGTGTGGGAGGCCTCAGCCCAGGGACAGAGGCTGTTTCCCTCTGACCCATTGACCCAGCCTGGGGAGGCAGCACATTTCAGACAGGGTGCCCTCCCCAAGTCGTGATGCAACCCTGGAAAAAAAAAAACCTGTTCAAGATCCAAAACCAGGATCTGACAATTCAGAACGACAAAGAAGTGGCTGAGACCCTGGCCTTGCAGAAGGTACGCTGGACTTACACATCCTTAACATCGGCAGCCACTCCACACTTCTGTCTTATACGGTTCTACCTACATTGAGGGTGTTCAATGCGTGTTCTGTAGTGAACAACAGCTGGATAAAAAACATAAAACTGAGTAAACACCAGATACAGTTCCTGCTCTCCAGGCAAAAAAAGCAGGAGACGTTTTTGTTTGTTTGAATTTGGGACTTCAAATAACTGCTCAAAGGAGAAACAAAAAACAGATAGTGGGGCAACCGGCTATATGAGCAACATGTACGCCAGGAATTACGAGCGTAAATGATTTGTGCAATCTGAATTTTTGGATTTAAGCTGACACTTTAATTCCTGTGTTTGAGAGGAAGAGATATTTATTACATACATATGTACACACATATGCAGACTTATGTATAAATTTTATACAAACCCATTTCCACTAAGCTATTATTTGAAGTATTGGGATTCAAACCCAATTCCTTTCTCCATCTGAGACAACAGACTCCTCTGGTTTGAGGATATTTTTAAATATAAAAACTAATTATCCTATCTCACTGCCTATAAATTCAATTTCTATTTCTGAGCCTGCTTCTGTTGTATGTCTCTTGGTAGTCCCTCGCATTACAGCTTGTTTACAACCCAGTCTCAAATCACAGGAAAGACAGGGATCAACGAAAAATAAGCTTTTCAACCTTTTAGGAGGGTTTGGGAATACAGCAATAGTTCCATAATGCTATATATTTAAAAAAAAATCAAGTCAACTTTCTGTGGAAGGATAGTTCTTTTTAAGCAGCAAATTTTATAGACAAATGTAGAGTGTATGAATTGGACGCATAAAGAGCGAGGCTAATGCCAGTGTCAAAGGCCTTGTCTTGGCTGGATTTTCCTGCAAAACCTATCAATCAATGCACATGGAGACGTATCCAGGCAGACTTTTGCAAACCAGAGCCGTTTTGTTTTGTCAGCCCACTAAGAACTCCCAAGGCCATTCTGGACTGGATCACAGAGTAGGGGTACGCAACGTACAACAAACACTCTCTCCCTCTCAACTTGACAGACCCCTTAAAAAGAGAGGCCCTCGCAAACTTGTCAAGAGGGCAAATTAACAGCGCAATTTACGCCGCCCAGCTGGGGTGTGAAGGTCAAGGCAGACCAAAATAAACTGACGATGATAAGGAGTAAAGACAGCCTATGCCTACTGAAAAACGTCCTCTATGTCCATTCTACTCTCTCCTCTTCTCAGCAGGCTCTCCTGGTGGCTCAGGTGGTGAAGAATGCCCCTCCCTGCAGGAGACCTGGCGTTCGATCCCTGGGTCAGGAAGATCCCCTGGATGGCCACGCACTCCAGTCTTCTTCCCTGGAGAATCCCATGGACAGAGGAGCCTGGCAGGCTACAGTCCATGGGGTCGCAGAGTCGGACACGGCTGAGTGACTAACACGCCTTCTCTTCAGTTCTGTAAGCCTCTCTTCACAAAGTTTCTCATCTGAGTATCAGAGAGTATCTGAGTGTCGGCGGCTGGCTCAGCCACCAACCCGCAGGCTCGGCCCCTGGCGTGCACTTGAGCTTTCTTATCTCGGAAAGGAGGGTACAGAGCAAGATGCCTAGGCTCCCTGCAGCTCGAGCCGGTCGCGGTTGAGATCACAGGCGCAGGCTCCCCGCCTCACTCTGACACCCCAAGCCTTCCTCTGCTCTTATCTCCTCTGAGGTTCGATCTCCACTGGTTTCTGGACCCTGTAGCAATGGGAGTGGACGAAGACAAGGCCTTCTCCAGCCCTTCCTGGTCAAGATGCTTTCTGTTTCTTGCTTTTACAAACATCTCACAGCAAATGAGTAGTTAGAGGAGGATGCAGAGGATGAACCAAGAGGATTAAGATGGCGTGCCTCCAAGAGGAAGAGCAACGCAGTCGGGAGAAGGGACAAGGGCACTTCTGGAAATGCTGGACTGCTTTTTCTAGAAGGGACACAGGATACCCTGGCAGACTCTGCTCCCTGGGTCCCCATTTCTGAGGCTCTGATTCTTATTTTCCATCCCCTGTTAAGACCAGGAGACACAGAGAATTGTTCTATCTTCTGGTTAAGCCAGATTTGGATCATTTCTTCATACACTGAATTCTGAGACCTCCTGGGAAATGTTAATTAGGTCCATTTGCTATGCAACCTGACCTTAACTCTCCCTATTTAATTAATGGGCTGTATGCTTACATATGGGGCTTTCCTGGTGGCTCAGTGGTAAAAAATCTGCCTGCCAATGCAGGAAATGTGGGTTCAAACCCTGGGTCGGGAAGATCCCCTGGAGAAGGAAATAGCAACCCACTCCAGTATTCTTGCCTGGAGAATCCCATGGACAGAGGGGCCTGATGGGCTACAGTCCATGGGGTCACAAAGTTGGACACAACTGAGCAACTAAACAACAAGTGGAAATTTAAATAACACTTTTTCCACACTGGATAGCCACAAAGGCTGATATTGGATTCTTCCCACCTTTATTTTAGAAGCAATAATGTTTTCTGCAACCTGGCACACATGAGCAAAGGCACAGGGTGTGGAGCCAGAAGCAATTCTGCCGTGCACCCTACCTCTCCCCAAAGGAGAAACTTCAAGGCACTGGGGTGAAGCCAGGTGTTTGTCGACCCAACTGCTTGCTGTTGTTGTTCAGTCGCTAAGTTGTGGCCAACTTAGCCCAACTCATGGCAGCACGCCAGGCCTCCCTGTCCTTCACTGTCTGCTAGAGTTTGCTCAGACTCACGTCCATTGAGTCCGTGATGCCATCCAACCACCTCATCCAAGTCCACCTACACCCAGGCTACAAAGAGCATAGTCCTGCTGTCATTACATTCTAGGACCCAAAACATCTCTTCACCAACATACTCAGCAAGAGAAACAGGTTCGGCCACACACCATCTGTGTGTGGTCCTCAAGGGAGAGGAATTCCTCGGTAGCCACTGGAGTAGCCGCTGTGGCATGCACATTTGCTCGGTTGCTCAACTCTCCTTTTATATCAAAAAATCAATAAATAATTTTTGATGGCCAAAGTGTGGGTGATCTGAAGACCATTAAAAACTGAGGCCATATTCAATAATGTTAGATTTCACGAAAACACATGTAAACTCTGCTGTCCACTGCAGGGTGACAACCCCATGGTGTCCTTTGAGCCCCAAACCCTGAACCCAAGCACGGCACATTCCCCGGGATGCGACTGGTCCTGCCTTCAACCCGATAGCCGTGGGACCATGAGCTGGAGAACTCAGAACAAGCCCTTCCCCTCTGGTACCAAACACCACAGGCCCCGGCTTTTCTAGAACAGGCTTTGAGAGCCTGGGTTTCATGACTAAATGAGTCACATTGTCGCTGAGAAATAAGAGATGAGTTTTAAGTGGTTTCATGTGCGAACGGCCCCTCGGAGAAGCACGGCGACAGGGCCACAGTTTTCTTTGTTACTGTCGGCAGTTTCCAGTTGAGGGCTTATCTGGTCATCTATCTATTGTCTGGCAGGCCTGGCACGGGGGATTCCAGCTACAGGAAGCACTTCTGCTTTCGCAGACCCCAAGCAAACCCTGGAGCAGAAGGCAGCACAGCCAAGAGGGTACGTGTGCGCCCGAGGGGGTCAGGCGGTGGTGAGGGGGATCCTGCTGGGCCAAACAACCCACGTGTGAAGTGCAGCTGCAGAGCTGCTTCCAACTAGTCTGCACAGATTTGATCTTCACTGTAGGAAGCGGCTGAAAACAGATTGAGGGCCTGGATGGGGAGGTACCGATTGAGGTGACTGCCAAAGCCTGCACTTATTATAAAGGGTTTGGGGCTCAGAGGACCCCACGGAGATGCCACTCTGCAGTGGACACAAAATTCTGCTGAGATGTTTCAAGGAGGCCCTGGGACAGGCTATTTAGATGCTCTAGGACAGACAGACGGACTCTGGACCAGAAGGACTGGGGTCAGCTCACACCTCTGCAGCTCTCCGGGGGGTGAGGGAGGGGGTGAGTTCTTGCTGAGAGACTCTGAGACCTCAGTCTCCACTCCACTGTGTGTATGCAGGAGATTAAGGTACAGATCGTGGGGCTCCCCTGGTGGTTCAGTGTCAAAGAATCCCCTTGCTGATTCAGGAGACACGGGTTCGATCCCTGGTCCGGGGAGATCCCACGTGCCCCAACCTGAGCCCGTGTGCCCAACCGCTGGGCCTGCGCTCTGGAGCCGGGAGCCACGCCGCCCGCAGCCCGCACGCCTCCTGGAGCCCATTCTCTGCAACAGGAGAAGCCTGCACCCCGCACGCGAGAGCAGCCCCCCTCACCACAGGTAAAGGAAGGCCTGTGAAGACCCTGCACAGCCAGAAATCAGTCAGTAAAACTGCTATTAAACACACACACAGATCAAAACCCGGGGGGCCTGCCAGCGTCTCCAGGCCCACCTGCCGCGTCCCCCTGGGAGCAGAGTCGCCCTCAGGGCGCCGGAGGAGTCCCTGGGGGCTGCTCCAGGGCTCCCACGACAACTGAGGTCATCAACTTTGCTCTGAGGGTGGACGACCCGAAACGCCCAGGACGCCCCACGCGCCCCACAGTTTTCCAGCACCCGCTGGACGATCCTGAGGCCCTGTGACATGTCAGCACGAAGTGCTTTCTCTGCGATGTTCATGAACATCCAACCGCGAGGACTGCGGCAGGGAAGGACGGACTGTTTTGCTTGGAACCTGAGGAAGAAGTTTCTCCGTATCAGAAACATCACATCACTAGGGGCGGCACAGACTGCCACAACCCCACAGGCCTGCCTCTGCTGCTGCCACGGGCCCAGGGAGCCTAGGAGGCTGCGCAGAACCCGCTGCGACCTCAGTGCAGGCAGGCCAGGCCTCGCAGATGCGTGGAGACACTTGTCGTCACTGCCTCTCCTCTGGACTTCCTCGGCATCTGAGGGGTGGCTGGTGATGTATGCGGGAGGGAGGTTGCATTCTGCACAGACTTCACTGCAGGAGGGCAAAAGGAGCGTGGCTGCGGATGGGGTGTGAAAGCAGGCTTTGGGTCTGGGCCCCTTCTCCCCTCCCCTCGACACCGGGGCCCCCGGACGGGTGTCTCTCGCACGCACAGCCGCCTTCCTGCACCCTCCCACCACCCCGCTTTCCTTTGAATTCTCTCCTCCATCATTTACTGACGTTCTCTGCTACCAGAACTACGTCTATGAGACCAAGGACTCGCCTCTCTTGTTCCTCAGCACCAGGAACGATGCCTGCCCCACAAAGGCGACTCATGAACACCTACCGACAGAGGCACGGGGGAGTTTGGTTCCACGAAGGGGCGCATGCTCCCCGAGTCCCACTCCCCAGGGACCAGCGGCGCAGAGCGAGCTCTTCTTTCTCCAACCCTGCTTCTCATGCTGCACCCTCCTCAGAGTCAAAAAGGAGCACCGAAGAAAGCAGCCAGGGAAACGGAGGAGGGGAAATGCTTCAAGTAACCGTCTTGTCAGGACAAGCTGTGTGGGATGGACTCTGAGGTCAGGACTCCTCTCCAGGACGCCCTGCCCACAGACGCACACTGCGGAGGTGAAGGTGTGAGTCCCTAAGAGGTCACTGTCCCTCAGCAGGAACAATTGTCTAGACTCCATATATCCGACGAATGCCACTCGAAAACCAAACAGACATTTCAAGATGGCCAAATCCCGGCTGGTGATGGACAAACTATGTTCTTCACTCTTTTCTGTTTCTGACCCCCTGTTCTTTGAAACAAATTTTATTCATAAATTATCAGTAAGTAATGTTCTTCGAATCACAATCCCAACAGGCATCTTTGTAGAAGTTGGTGAGCTGACTCTGAACATCATATGGAAGCCAAAAGGCAAAGACAGCCAAGATACACTTAAGGAAAAGACAATGAGGCAAACAGCTTACCCTACTGGAGGTCAAAGCCCCAACAAGGAAGAGAGAGGGGTACCGGCCCACTGGTGGCAAAGAGACGAGCAGAACAGAGCAGAGAGCCCGTCAACAGACCCCCACACACAGGCGCTGCGCTTGTGGAACATCTAACACCACAGAGGGGTAGGGAAAGGATGCTTTCCCCAGTAAACAGGGCTGAGCTGGCTGGACAACCACATGAGGAAAAAGAAACATTTGCCCACCCCCCAGACCCGCCACCAGCTTAAAACATTCAGATAACTCAGTTCCTGGTGTACTACATAAACGGAAACATGAGTGGCAAAACGATAAAACCTTTAGAAGTTAATATTAAAGAAAAATCCTTGTTACCTTGGGATAGCAAAACACAAACGCTGACTATAAAGGAAAAGACGATCAACAGGCTACCCCGAAGCGCCGTCGCCACAGGTCCGCGCAGCGCAAAGGAGACCGAAGGTCTGCGTCACCACAGGCCTGGCGCAGCCAAATCAATAAATGTGAAAAAATAAGAGCGTCTTCTCATCAGGAGATGCTGTTAAGAGAGTAAGAAGGTAAGTCCCAGAGGGGAAGTAAGATATTCGCCACCCGTATGACTGGTGAAAGGCAGTGCAGAAGAAGCCAAGAGTGCTTAGACACCCACAGGAATGAGACAAGGAGACACAGCTGCAAAATGGGCAGAGACCGCAACAGGCCTGACACACAGACAGCCAAGAAGTCTGCGATAGGCAACTGGTAGTCGGCAAGTAATGATCAGAGAAATAAAACAGTAAAAACAAAAACAAAACCATGATATGGTTATGAACACAGTTGATTTTCTAAAAATAAAGAGGCTGACAGTTCTAAGGTCGGAGAGTAAATAAAACATCAGGAACTCTCATACACAGCAAGCAGGAGTATAAACCGAAATAAGCATTTTGGACAACTGTCCGGCATCACATCTATAGCAATCCCACCGCTTGATCGGTGGCCCAGCAGAAACGTGGTCTACACAATGGGGCATTACTCAGCCTTAAAGAGGAAGGAAGCTCTGGGGCTTCCCTGGCAGTCCAGTGGATGAAGACTTGGCCTCCCAATGCAAGGAGGGCAGGTTTGACCCCTGGTCAGCAAGTTGAGATCCCACATGCTTTGCGGCCAAAAACACCAAAACATAAAACAGAAGCAATACTGTAACAAATTCAATCAAAACTTTTTTTTTTATTTTTTTTATTATTGTTTTTGCCATACATTGTCATGATATCACCATGGGTTTACATATGCTTCCCCTCCGGAACCCCCCTCCCTCCTCCCCCCCCCCGGGAAATCTCGCTGCACCAGTCCCGAGCATCAATCCTGGGCTGGCGATTG
>ML661903.1:391262-431212 GCA_007570785.1 Antilocapra americana | reverse complement strand
CCTCAACATAATAAAAGCTATATATGACAAACCCACAGCAAACATTATCCTCAATGGTCAAAACTTTTAAGAAATGGCTCATTCAAAAGAAATCTTAAGAACAAAAGACCTTCTGACACATGCTGCAACATGGATGAGCCTTGAAGCCGAGCTGAGTGAGCAAGCCGTCACAGAGACAAGTCCACCACTTACACGTGGTACCTTGAGAGCCAACCCAGAGCAGACAGCGGGGTGGGGGCTGCGGGGCTGGGGGACAGGGGAATGGGAAGTGAGGGCACGGGGGCGCTGCTTGGGCAAATAAAAAGAGAAATGGTGTCGACTGTCACTGCAAGGTACATCCCCAAGCCAGAAGACTTAGTTTCAGCATGTTCCCGAGCCAGAGGAGCCGGCACGTCCACGTGGCTCGAGGTTATTTGGCTGGCTGTGGTTTCTGCTTTTCACTCCATCTAATACTCAACGTAAATACCTAAAGGAATTTCTTATGGTGAAGAGTGAACTAAAATTAGTCCAGAGCAGTAACTAATGTTATCAGATGTACCAAGTATTCTGTCTGCAATCTGACTGTAGCCTTCAGTAGCCAAGGTGAGCTCAGTACTGACCAGGAGTGGAGGGCACTGGTATTGCCTGACTTAATCACTCATTTCAGTTAGGGCTGGTGTCCCAAGTTCTCGATATGTGTGTAATTAAGAAAGTTAAGCTTCTAACCCTTTGACGATGTCTAACTGCAATTCTGATCCTCTTTAGACGGCAGGTCCAGTCCCCGAGATGCAGCTAGCAGCTATTCCTCTCATGTGCCGAAGGGCAGGCATTCACCCTGGCGGTTTATCTGAATTGCTTCTAATCTTCAAAACCCCAGATTTATATGCATTGGCCTACAGTGGCCTTGAAAATAATCTGCCCAAACACCCAGTTTAACCCACGCTTTAAGCTAAAAAGAAAGCAGACTTCATTTATTTTTCTTTTTTTCCCTCCTGAATGGAGGTCCAATTTGTAAAACATGTCACAGGAATGGAAATCTTATTTTCAAGATTAGCTTTCACACACAGCTAAATAATATTTCAGACGTCGGATTTCGCAGAATCAGATTACAGATCTTACTTACTCCCAACACCGAGGAGTTGGCATCAGGACTTCCATGATGTATAATGACTTCTGTGAAAGGCACTGAGTCTTTGTAATCACCAAAAGCAAAATCATGAATGTCAAAACACAGGCCCTGGCTCACAGTAAAATGTTTAATAAATGGCAGTTTAAAAAAAATAATAATATTAGCAAGAGTTCCATGCGCACAGTCCATGTAAGCTAAATGCCTTATTCCATTTTAGCTGAGCAGATTTTAGAACAGTCAGTGATTCCATTCTATTTTGTAAATTATCGAGCTGTACCAATTCAGAGATTCTTCGGAAACTCAATTTCCAGGCATTTGGCTTTTGTTCCTGGGATTTCCACTGCTTTAGAGGATCCAGCTTTAATGGGCTCTTTCTGAGAAACCCTCCATTGGTTCTGAGAAGTACTTTGATTGAACGCTCCATTTAACTTCATTTTGCAATTAATGAAACTTTCAAGACATATTTCCCCTCCCCTGTTTTCTATTTGAGGGACTTCTTTTTTCTTGCCTTTTGGGTAATTAGGAGCAGAGCACTGTTCCCACTAGCATCAGAGGCCTTAAACATGGCGCCCAAAACGCCAAATGCCAAAACAGATGTCATTTGCAGAGTGCTGAAAAGCCCATCTATCAGATTTAAAAACATTCCATGTCACGGGTAAAGGTCTTTGGTCGGTAGGTGCCAAATGGATCACTTTCTGATTTCAGGGACATTCCACCAACAGTAAAGCTTTTTGAGTTTTCAGTCTTCCTTGACAAGAATACTTAACCTCTCCCAGTCTGGGGGCTGGACCCTTCCGTGCCTCTGCAATGCAATCAGTTTGGTAATAAAACAAATCACCAATTTAGTTGTTTATTTTCTCAGCCTGAAAAGGTTCGCGTGTCTAACTGAGGGCCAGCGTACCGCATCTGCTCCTCTTCTTTCCAAGTTTTAAACAAACAATCCCGAACGTAGCCGCCTAGGAGCGATCCTCTGCTCATGTACCTCCCGTCTGGAGACACGGCAGACATGAGTGCAATTTACAGGGACCTGTCGGCCCTCCAGACTACTGTCCACCGTCTGGTGGAAAAGCCGTTTCAATCATTTCCTTGGTCACCCAGTGCTCGACCCCAGAATTTTCAGTTCAATGACAGTCCTAGGAAGTCACGGGCCCCTTTGGCCCGGTTCAGAGGAAGCCGAGACACACTCAAACGTGGGAATAAACCGCTCCCACGGGATGCTTTCTACTTCCTAGTTTAGGTAGATCAAGAGCACTTTTAAAATAAACTTGGCGTTTGTTTCCTATTCCAGTGGAAAATCTGACTTCAGACTTTGCAGGGACAGAAAAGAAGCCTTGCTTCCCTGGGCAACCAGAATCTAGCTCTTGTCACGGGGCTGCACGGGGCAACTAAACGGGAACGCTGCCCGTTTCAGGGTCCTGACGAAAGCGGTGCTCAGCCTTGCCAGGGAGCACCTCGGAAGCTTTAAAGTGTTCGGATTCCTGGCTCCTATCCCCCATTCCCCTGCCTCCCCAACATTCTGACTGAATTGGTCTAAGAGCCAGCCTGGGCACTGGAATTCTTTAATCGGGGTACAGATGCTTTACAACTCTGTGTTCCTCTCTGCTGTACAACGAAGTGAGTCAGATGTAGGTACACATGTACCCCCTCCCTGCGGACCCCTCTCCCCACTCCCCACCCCATCCCTCTAGATCACCACAGAGCACCTGTGCTCTGCAGTGGGTTCCCACTAGCTCAGTCCTACACATGGCGGTCTGGACACTGGGATTTCAAACGCTCCCTGGGTGATCTTGGTGTGTAGCCAAGGCTGAGCCCCACGTCTTAGTCTGTCTGGGCCGCTGTTACACAGTACCACAGACGAGGTGGTTTCTAAACAACAGACGTTTATTTTTCACCATTCCAGAGGCTGGCAAGTCCTAGATCAAGGAGCCAGCAAGTTCAGCGTCTGGGGAGAGCCCATTTAGTGGTGCGCAAGACAGTCTTTGTGTGGGAGGGGCCGGGGGCTCTCCAGAGTTTCTTTGATAAGGACACTGATCTCATCTTGAGGGCTCCTCCCTCATGACCTCAACACCAGCCCCAAAGCCCCCAGCTCCAAATACCGTCACACTGGGGGTTAGGTTTCAACATACGAATCTCGGGGGAGGATGCTATAGTTATTCAGTCCACTGCACCAGTGGTAAAGAACCCGTCTGGCAATGCAGGAGACATAAGAGACACGGGTTCAATCCCTGGGTCAGGAAGATCCCCTGGAGGAGGGCATGGCAACCCACTCCAGTGTTCTTGCCTGGAGAATCCAAAGACAGAGGAGCCAGGCAGGCTAGTCCACAGGCTCGCCAAGAGTTGGACACAACTGAAGCGACTGAGCACAAGCACGGAGCTCAGGGACACTCTGAGACGAGAGGCCGGTGCTGAGCCGAGGAGCTGGTGCTGCTAGGAAAGGAAACGCCCCCGATCAGCCTCAGCGTCCTCCCAACTAAGAAGGCCCACAGCTCCCACACTGGGACGGGGAGGGTCACGAAGAGTCCTGCTGGGCTCTCAACCCAAACGGACCCATCAGTCTCTCCTATCTGGGGCCCCGGAAGTAGACGTTCGTAGGATCTGAGCTGTACCAAAAGCATCAGGCTCTTCACTAGGTCATTCCAACAAGGTGGTCTTTGCCAGGTGGCCCTGGATCCCATAGGCCTGGACCAGACTCAGCCTTTGCAATAGTTACAGGGAGCATAATCAACAGAGGCAGAGAGGTGTCAGCAGGGGCTCCGTCCTTGATGCCTTCTCTCTCAAGGAAGTGAGTCTGGGTCGGGGAGAGGCCCCTGTGACTCCCCAGATCCTCACCAAGGATGCATGGCAGGGGTGGGAGCTGCCCTGGGAGAGCGGCAGTGCAGCCGGCATCCTCCTCGCAGTAGTGGAAAATGGAACACAGGCAGGTACAAGGCGGGAACGGATGCTGGGGGCTGGATGGGCTGGGTGCCCCGGGGCGCATGTGGGCCACAGACTGAACATGTGTCAGCCGCGTGCTCCGGCTCTCGCCCTGGAACGGAATCCTGAGCTTGGGTTTCACAGACGGGCTCAGGGAAGCAGCGAAGTGGAGGTGGTATCTGCTTTGGGGAAGGGATGCACTGCGTCTCAGCATGGGCTTGGAAGATTCTGGAAGGTTACCCACTCAAAGGCTTTAGCAAGTGTGCCTCTGTGATCCCAGGCTTCTGTTGGCAACTTCGATTTGACGACACACACGGGACGTGATGGGAGTGAGGGGTGAGGGGTGAGGGAGGGTGGTGGCCAGCCGCCCCACGCCATCAGGGGGCTTCCCCCGACTCTTTGCAGCAGCAGGCTGCCTGGCTCTGTCACTGCGGGAAGCCCTCACTGCTCTGGGTCTACCTGGACTGAGTCCTAGGCTTGTGCACATGGAAGGGTCACCTGAGGGACGCTGACCGTATGACAGCTGTTTGAAACCAGACCACCTGATATATTCACGACTGCAAGGAACATGGAAGACCACAGCCTGCCCCATCAGAGACCAGCCACCTGAGCATAAAGATAGGAGCAGGATGGGGGGGGGGGGGAATGCCCTACTTTCTTTTCACTATTCTCGAATTATTTAGGAAATAATTTCATTTCATCAGCCATGAACTAAGATCTTCAACACAACTCAAGAGGGAGGAGACAGACACAGATGAATAATTATGATACAAAGCCTACACGCTGTATAAAAACAGAGAATGCAGACAAAGGGGAGATCAGTTCAGACTGAAGTGGGGACAGGATTCAAGGAGGTGGAGCACAAGGTGGGGCCTGGTGTCCCAGAGGGACCCCGGACTCCAAGATGAGGGGCCATCTAGGGTGAGGGGCCAGACGGCCCAGAATCAGGGGGAGAAGCTGAGCATCTCCTCAGCATCCGGGCCCCGCCAGCCACGGTGCCTGCTCACTGCCCCGCTCCCTTCACAGTTACCCGTGAGGCAGACCTTATTACTCCCATGTTGACCGGGTCCCCTGACTCCCTTTCTCAACACAAAGACCCACTCAGAAGGTGCCCTCCCAGCCCTGCGGCACTTGAGGGGAGTCTCTTGTGCAGGGGTCTCCGGGCACCCAGAGGCGACCTGGACTCTCCGGGGCACTCGTCCTGGCCCCCCTGCAGACCCGCCCAGCCTGCCGTTCCGCTGCCCGCGGCCGCAGCCGCTCCTTCCCCGGGTCCCTCCGCTCCTTCTGTCCCAGCAGCTCCAGGGCACCACTGCCTAATCAGAGTGAGAGTCACTCGGATCAGCAAGACGGGGGCTCCTCTTTAGGTGCCAATCTTCCTAGAAGAACAGGACTCTCCTTCGGGTGGGGAGGGACACCTGTGTACCCATGGCTGATTCATACTGATGTATGGCAAAAACCACCATATTGTAAAGTATCCTCCAATTAAAACAAATAAATTTTTTAAAAAGTGAATTCTTAAGGTCAATTATTTTACACTCTTGCACAGTCACCAGCAAACGGAAGTTTGGAGAAATTAAGGACTTCTCGAGGTCTAGGACAGAGATGTGTTTTGGAAAGATACGGAATCAGTGAAATGAAGGGATGGACTCAGATCAGGTGCTCAAAGAGAGGAAGACCAGTTTACATGACATTTTGGAGAACAGGTGGGAAAAAGTCAGTGGTTACCAGAGGCTAAGGATGGGGGACGCTTTGACTACAAGGGGTAGCATGAGGATGAATATTTTTCAGGTTTAAAAAAAAATGTTTTTTGACTGCTCCATAGTGGGAACTCAGTTTCCCCACCAGGGGTTGAACCCTATCCCTGCATTAGAAGCACAGACTCGTAACCACTGGACCACCCTGGAAGTCCCAAGAAAATTTTTTTAGGGGGAGGAAACTGCTCTGTGTCCTGATTATGGTGATGGCCGCGTCTCTATCCCTCTGTCAAAACTCACCAAGCTTTACACAAAAGTGAACTTTACTGTATATCAATATATAACGACAGGGAGACCAACTGAGAGGTTACAGAATGGTCCAGAAGTAATGAGAGACTGAGTACAGCAGAAGCAGGATAAAAAAGGCGCCACCTGGATGAGAGAGAGTTCCAAGGCGGAATGCAGAAGGAGGGGCGTACGTATGAAGAAGGGGCCTCCAGGGTGAAGACGTGTACAGCAGGAGAGGACCTCCCAAGAAAGATCTGCCTCCAGGACAGCTCTATCTTACAGATGAGAAAACTGAGCTGAAAATGACTTAAGGGCTGGGGCTTTGTCTGGGCAGACGGTGATATCATTAACCAGACAGAGCAGACACGAGAACAGTGGGTTCAAGGAGGAAGCTGATGAGCCCACTTGTGGATATTTTGAATTTGATGTCACAAAGATTTCTTTTTTTAGTTTTCAGGAATTTGGAAACAAAACTGATGGGTTTTGGCATTGAAAGCAATCTCTCCGCAAATACCATTTCACAGTAGTTACAATAAAAAAAAGGGGGGGGGGGACTCATGACTATAAAGTCCTATGTGAAGACAGCACATCAGAGCAGCCCGAGTTTGTGAGCCTGTGAGCAGCCCTTCAGACACAGCGGAGAGCTGTCCTGATGCAGTCCAGACTGTGGGCACACTCTCCATCAACGCATCTGCCGTCCATGTTGCTGCAACTTTCTTCCTTTTTAAATTTTTAATTGGAGGGTAACGGCGTTACGATGTGGTGGTTTTGGCAGCACATCGACATGGATCAGCCTCAGGTGCACCCGTGTCCCTGGCCTCCTGGGGCCTCCCTCCCCCTCTCAGCCCATCCCACCCCCTAGGCTGCCACAGAGCCCCCGGTGTCACACGGCAGACTCCCACTGCCTCCCACTACCACTATCTAATTAACATATGGTAATGTATATGCTTCCACGCTATATTTTTATGAATCCACACAATAGTTTTTTCTTCCTCATCCATAACATACAGTTTAAACTTTGAAAATTAGTTGCTTTCCACAGGATGGATGCCAAGATGTAATTCAATGCTGTTTTATTTTTGCTTTTGCTTTATGCTGTCACTGTGCCCTATTAGCTCAGTTGTACGAGACTCTTTGCGACCCCACAACCATGGCCCACATGGCTCTTCCGTCCATGGGATTCTCCAGGCAAGGATACTGGAGTGGGTTGCCATGCCCTCCTCCAGGGGATCTTTACAACCAAGGGATCAAACCCAGGTTTCCGGCATTGTGGGAAGATTCTTTACCATCTGAGCCACAAGGGAAGCCCAAGAATACTGGAGTAGGTAGCCTATCCCTTCTCCAGGGGAACTTCCTGACCCAGGAATCGAACCTGCATTGCAGGTGGATTCTTTACCAGCTGAGCTACCAGGGAAGCCCTTCTGCTTTACAACATGTAGCAAATAACCAAAGGAAGAGGAGCAGGGACTTGCTACTAGCAAACTGGCAGCTGCCTAGCAAGAGCTTCAATACTACAGATCAGACTGAAATCTGGGCTCCTCCGTCCCTATTTCAGAACAATCTGCAAAATGACTTGATTTCCCGGTCAGGCAAGGAAAACTAGGAGAGTTTTCAACATCCTTAGAGCCACTGGGATGTAGCAGCAATTTTAAGAATCAGATCCTCAAAGCTGTAAACTACTAAGAAGGCATAATGTCTGTGGAAGCCAAGTTTAATCACAGAACAATATATAATCACATTTACAGGGACTGTTTCCTGTTTCCTCAAGAGCTGAGGACCATGGATGCGAGGATGGTTTGCCTTAGGCAGAAGGCAGACATCAGCACCTTCTGGGCAGGGATCTCAGCTTTCTGTTCAGATGTGTCCACACACTTAGCACTAGAGCGGGTTCTCAGTTATGACTGTCAAAAGAACGAGTGAAGCCAGGGGAGAAGGAAACAGGTCATCAGTAAGAGATGGCAAAGCCGCCATACCTCATTCACTCAGCAAATATGATTACAGGTAGGAGACTATTTTTAGGCAAAGTTGTGGATATAGACACGCAGAAGATACCAACGAGTTTATAAGCTCAGCAAGGAGGGGGGGAAAGATGGCAAACATTTGTATATCAAAGCCATATCAGAGAATGGAGCCACAACAGGGATTAGGAGGGGACAGAGATGCAGAAGCCGGCCAGGTCACCTTCTGCCAAGAGGCCTGAGCCTTGGGGATGGAGGCTTGCCGAAGGTGAAAGCAGAGCCTTCTGGGATGTAAAAACAGCAAGAAGATATAACGACCCGAGCAAAGAGGGTGTGGATGGGTTTAAAGAGTAGGAAACCTTTTTCAGGAATAGCAAGGGCTGCTGAAAGCTGAAAATTCACCATTGGAAGTGAATTTTCTTAAAGAGTGGGATCCTTTATCTTGGAGGAGAGGAGGAGCTCTTTTTTGAAAAAGAAAAATCAGGGAAGAATTTTGATCAACTCTGTTACAAAGCATAAGATAAACGAGTGAGGCGAAACTGAGGCAGGTTAACAGAACCACCTGGCAGCAGTTACGGGCGCAAGATGTGGGGAGAACCAGGGAGCTCGGGAGTGAGCAAGCAGAAGCAGGAAGATACAGCCTGCATTGCACACCTGGGCTTCCCTGGAGGCTCAGACGGTAAAGAATCCACCTGCAATGCAAGAGACCCAGGTTCGATCCCTGGGTCAGCAAGATCCTCTGGAGAAGGAAACGGCAACTCACTCCAGTCTTCTTGGCTGGAGGATTCCATGGACAGAGGACGGGCTACAGTCCATGGGGTCACAGAGAGTCAGACACGACTGCGCTACTAACACTACTACAACTGCACCCCTGGGAGGCCGAGCGAACAGTGGTCACAGGGAGAGAGAGTCACTGCGCCCAAGAAAGGCGTTGGGGGGGTCACGATGAATTCAGTCCTGAGTTCATATTTTGATCACATGTAAAATGGGAGCTGCCAACAGGAAATCAGGTGGAAAGGTTCCTCAGGAAACGACATAAAAGTAAAGCTGGAGTTTTCGGAAACGCCCCCTGAGAAGCAGCTGCCTGTGGTCTTTCGAGATGCCGGGATGGAGGCCCCCCGCCAGAGAGTCAAGGGAGAGACAGACGGACTGGTGGACAGACAGAGGTGCGTCAAGGCTGGCGGCATTAAAGGACCTTCCAAACCGCTCACTCAACACATTCCCCCGAACACAAAGGGAATTCCTAAAACTCATTTCTAACTTGAAATGAAACACCTCACCACCTCGTTCATAACAAAGGAGAGAGCTGCGGTCCTTTACAACTGAAGCTCAGGCTAAGCTCCACTGCCGACATTTCGTTTGAGAGAGCGCGCGACAGAAGGAGGGAGATACAACCCAGGGCTCTGGGCAGCTCTCCTTTCACAGGCTTCATTCCCGCTTCAGTCCACGGGAAAAAGGGGGCACAGGGCTGCGAGCGGTTCTTCTATTACTTGGTAGAAGGCAGTGGAAACCAACAACCTAATTCACTTACTCTGCAGCAGCCCAGACCCAAACCAAGAGAAGAAGCGAGCGCTGTGTGGGAAGCGAGTTTCTTTCCCCCTCCCACGGCCATCCAGCCCTCTCTTCCCCAGCTCATTTAGGAACACGTTTCAAAGGCACGAAGACATCTGCCAGCTCGTCCACCACGGAAGGCCGACGTGGCACGAGGCCGAGCCTTTCCGCCTTCGCGCGGAGCACAAGCCCGACTTCTGCGCTCGGCTCCCACAGCTGTTCTCCACGGATGCAAAGAACCCAGCCAGCCCGACTGGCCCTCTGAAGGTTCGCCATGCTTTTCCTGCGGCCTACTTGAACTGCAGACTGAAAAGTGCAAAAAAAAGAAAAAAAAGGATAAGCTTTTCACCAGAGTTACTCGGTAAGACGAAGCTGGTGTTCTTCCAGTGTCAAGTTCCTGGGGGCATGCTTGCTGGGTTTCCATTCTTCTTTATTTGTTGAAAGAATCACTGAGTTGTTCTCCAAATGTATTATTATTTTGACTGGGCAGATGGAAGTTAGTGGTTACAAAAAGAAAATTCTACATTTTTCAAAAAGTCATCACTTTTCTTATCGAAGACTCACAACATGGTGTTGACGGGAACGTTACCTGGAGGGGCGTGTAGCTGTCACCCGGCGCGTGCCGCTCTTCAGCAGGCCATCCCAGCATGAAGCTGCTGCCCATCGAGGGTCGACGGGCCCACAGCCCTGCCCTGGGCACCGCTCACAGAGAATGAGGCTTCGACCCTCTCGGGGGGCTCCCCTGGGGGCTCAGAAGGTAAAGAACCTGCCTGCAGCGCAGAAGACCTGGGCTCGACCCCTGGCTCAGGAAGATCCCAGGAGGAGGAAACGGCCAGCCACTCTAGTACTCTTACCTGGGGAATCCGTGGACCGAGGAGCCCGGTGGGCTACAGTCACCGGGTCGCATAGAGTCGGCCACTTAAATCAATACCTACCCCACCCAGTAAAGGCGCAGAAGGGCCGTTCCAACAGCGCAGAGGCACGCTAACAGTCCTAGATTCCTCAGTCTACGGGACCATCTCTGTCCACTAACCAGGGCTGGGCTACTCGGACTGGTCTTTTTTCCCCTCGACGAGACAAACAAAACTGCTGCACGCATTCTTCAGATGCACTCCTTCCTCATGTAGGAAAGGTGGGAGATGACCTTGCTGAAACATGCAGAGTCTAGCTTATGTCTCTTCCTCCTATTCTTAGACTCCTAAACAAAGAGGTGAGTTGTGTGAGAGAAGAATCCCGTGGGAAGGAAGTTCAATTACAGTCCGAGACGCCTAGCAGCCACTCTGAAGCAGAGCTGAGCTCCCAGGAGAGCCTCGCACCCACTTCATCCCGAGGGAGGGAGACTCAGGGCCATCCGAGACGGCGAGAGAGACTGAACAGGAGAAAGGTGGGCCAGCGAGCAAGTCTGGAGGGCGGTGCCGGCGGGACAGAGACCTGCAGAGCCGGGCGTCTGGTTTTCAGAAAATGCTGGGAGACCTGGCACAAAACTGAGGAAAAAAACTCATGTCCAGTCCTTAAAAAGATGGACATTCCCAGGGTTGTTCCTGTGCGTGTCAGTGTGCTGGGGCCACCCCAATTCACCCTGACACCCCAGAGTAATAATTCCTAATACTGTCTGTTCATTCTCACAAGTACCCAGCCTGGACAACAAATTTTATGGTTTCCCTAGCCATGGAAGAATGGTGATCTAGGTTAATGTGAACGCTGAAACGGAAGAACACACGTTTAGAAAACTCTAGATAGTGCAGTGTATCTGATAATGACCAGCACCCCCCTACCGTAGTTACAGGCTCCGTCCTGCGTTGGGAGCTACGGTCTGGTGATAAACGGGCGCTCGCACACAGAAGGAGAAGGCAAGACGCAGGACCCCAGCCGGTGCTCAGGGCGGGCAGCAGACAGAACGGTCTTTGAAAGACAGACAGACAGAGCCGTTTCCCAGGGTCTAGAATGAATGGTTCTTCAGCCATAGGACATGCCACTGAAAATGGCTTAAAAGCTCTCAGTGATTCTGTGAGTGAAACAGGCGCGCAGGTGGGAGAGGGGCTGTTAGAAGAGGTTCCTGCTGCAGGAGCTTCCACAAGAGAGACGCACACACTCACACACACGCTCACACTCACTCACACGAGCAGAGGAGCCGGCGCCCGCGGGAGGTGCGCGGGCTCAGGCAGAAGCCACTCAGGCACCTCTGTCCTGCCGCCAGGAGGCGAGTGAAGCCGAGGGCAGCGCTCACCTGCCCTGGGGGTCTCTGGAGCCTCTCTGTGGAGGGGGGCACGCCCTGAGAAGCGCAGAGTGGCAGAGAATGACACGGTCAGACAGCATCACCGACTCAGCGGGCATGAAGCTGAGCCAACTCTGGGAGACAGGGGAGGACAGGCGAGCAGGCGTGCGGCAGTCCACCGGGCGGAGCGAGCGACTGGACAGAACCAGCAGCATCCGATGGGGATGCCCCAGAAATAGCCCCGTGAACACAGCACCCACGCAGCAGCCTCCCCTGGGCCTCCCCCATCGTGCCAAGCCGGGCCCCCGGCCGCTGCACCCCCACCTCCGCCCTGCAGGGTGGTCCACAGGGATGGAAGGAAGGGAAGTCAAGGTTCAATCTGAGGAAATCAAAATACTTTTCTGGACAGCACTGCCCAGAATGAGGGGTTCTCCCAACCACCGAACACCTTAAACCAGGACACGCTCAGACCCTGACGTCAGCAGAGCCCCACTGCTCTTTCCGGGGGCTGAGAAGGGAGGGTGGGAGGTGGCACAGAATAATACTTTTCAACGAAGGAAAACCCCACCACATGGGCTGACCTGCCTTCCCTCTCCTCCCAGCTGAGCTCAGTCTTCAACAACAGCTCTTCAGGCGAAAGCCTCGGCGGGTTCAGAGGCGAGAGTGAGCGGAGAGAGAAGCGGAGAGAGGAGGACACGCGCATTGTGAACAGGGGGGCTCCGGGCAGAAGGAACCGGGGCTCCAAGGAGCCGCAGCGCGTGAGAGTGCGGCGCTGACCCCAGGTGTTGGGGACACACACGCACACGCTGGCCAGGGCCTCGGAAAGATGCGGACAAGGACTCGGAAGACCCCGGGCCCCTTTTCCTCTGTGCCCCTTTTCCTCTGGCCCCACACTAACACAAAGGGAAACGGGATTCCACCGCAGCGAGGCCACCAGAACAGTCCCACTTCAAAATTTCCAGGAAGGTTTCAAAATGGGAAACGCCCTCATCGCTCACGTCAGCTTATGGCAACTGTTCCTCACCAGGCTCCTGACCTTCCACAGGACCAGCGACGGAACAGTTCAACTTAAGCTCTTTTTCAAGACAGAGCTGCCTGCTGACCAGAGATCGTCATGTCCACGCGTTTTAAACAGTCAAACTCAGCTTCTCGGTGCCGCGTGACACCACGTGTGATGCTCAGAGCTGGCACGGCCACAGCCTGTCATTCTTAAAACGCGAAGAGAATAATTCAGCGCCTTTCCTGTGATCACAGAGAATGCAATTAATACCCCGGCTGCCTTGGTATGTAGACGAAGCCTTCTGCACACTGTTTGTGGGGCTGCTGTCTAGGGTACCTCAGCCAAGCTTTTCATTCCAACAGAAACTGTGCCAGGCTCCTCAGCGCTGGGCGGAGGAGACGGGGTCGAGGGCGGGGAGGTGCCTGGGCCCCCGCGGGGCTCCAGAGCGATGCTCGACCAAATTCAAAGCAACCTCGGGATGGGAGGGCCTTTGTCTGCCGCATCTACTAAAAGCAATTAAAACCTCGTCTTTGAAAAGGCAAGGTGGATACTTCATTCTACTAAATTCTTACAGTGTTCATCTATGGCCCAGAAATTTTTTAAACTCACAGGAAGTAGAGGGTAGAGAAAATAGTGGTAGACAGAGAACAGGAGTGATTTATTAAAGCTTGTGATCCATGTGGGAAAACAGCTACCTGAGACTCTCAAGATATGAGAGGAGAAATAATTATAAATCACAGAGAGTACAGTACGGGGAGTAGCAGAACAGAGCACGCCAAGAACGACCACTAAGAGCGCGAGCTTTCAGCTGTCACTCCACAACACACGTGGACTGGCCGCGGCCACAAGGCAACCCGGACCCCACCTCTGTCTCCTCTGGGGCCGCACGAGCGGTCCACACCAACCATCGTACTGACGCTTCCCATGGGTCTCAGGGCCCCCGAGCAGATGAGACGAAAGGAAGAACAGCAGGAAAAACCAAAACCCTAAGCTATCATGGAGACCTTATTAATATGATCCCAGCTCATTCTCAGGCCTTCAAAGCTCAGAGAATCACAAAATTCTAGACAGACCCTCTAACCTAACTCCCTGGTTTGCAGATGAAGTAACTGAAGCTCAGAAAAGAGTGACTCACCCAAAGAGCAGGTTGCGGAGGACCAGGAGGATACAGCCAAGACCCTGGGCTCTCGGGCCCTGAACTCTGCGCTAACCTCACCGCCGCCCCTCCTGGTCAGGACCCTGACAGCGGCTCTTCCTCCCCGGAAGTCTCCCTCCATCCTTTGTCTGTGTTGGGTGTGTGACACTGTGACACAATAAAAAAAGGGGTATCTGGCGTTGTCTCCAGTTCGGGCAGGCTTCCCGGTGGCTCAGTGGTAAAGAATCTGCCTGCCGGTGCAGGAGAGCAGAAGTGTGCTCAGTCCCTGGGAGTGGGAAGAGCCCCTGGAGGAGGAGATGGAAGCCCACCCCAGTATCCCTGCCTGGAGAATCCCAGGGACGAGGAGCCTGGTGGGCTGCAGCCCGAGGGGTCGCACAGTCAGACGTGACCGAGCAACTGAGGACAAGCTCCACCCGACCCCGCTCCAGGCTCAGAGCCCCTGAAAGCCCCATCACGCCGAGAGACGGGGTGAAGGGTGCACCCATGGGTCTGTGGCCGTCCCCCGTTCCTGGCCCTTGGGATCTCCAGTGACGAGTGTCCTCTGTGTGCTAATGAGAGGCCTGGGGGCTGGGGGATCCCTTCAGCATGCGAAGGCCAGGGCATGATTAGGGAGCTGGGACCCCAGACCTCCAGGGGAAAGGGGAAGAAGTGGAGATGGAGTTGATCACCAAGGGCCACACACGGATGACATCAATCCATCATGTCTACACAATGAAATGGCTGCAAAGCCCCCCCACTATGGGGTTCTGAGAGTTTCCAGGTCGGTGACAATTTTGGGGTGCTGGCAGTTGGCACAACCAGAAAGGGCAGGGAGGTCCACGCCCCTCCTTCACATCCTGCTCTCCACGCGGCTCTTTCAGGCTGTACCCTTTATAACTAACCAGCAGCAGAAACAGAAGCACATCCCTGAGTCCTGTGAGCTGTCCTAACAAATCGGCAAGCATGAGGAAGGGGTACAAGAGCCCCTCGGTGGCCCAGACTTCCAACTGGAGTCGACCGTGGGGCAGTCCTGAGGGACCGGGCCCTTAACGTGTGGTGAACCGATTCGAACTCCAGGGAATCAGCGTCTGAACTGAGCTGACGTGTAGGACACCCAGCTGACGTCCAGGGATTTGGGGAACTGCCTGTTGATGTCAGGAAAACCTCGCGCGTTTGCCGTCAGAAGCGTTGGGAGCAAAGCAATTCGGATGTGAATTCCTGCATCTCGGCCCTCACCTCTTCAGCCCAGGGTCCTGCTCTGTCCTCCACACCATGGATGTCTGTCCTTCCACCCCACGAATGACCCAACTCAGCCTCAGACTCCCTGAGAGGTGAGACGCACCGACTCTGCTTCTCGCTACCAGGAGTCAGACACGGCAGGGGTAGACTTCCAACAGAATGAAAGGTCCCCTTGCCTTGACAACATGCTCTGACCCTCCGCTGCCATTGACCTGATGGACACAAACATTCTACATGAGTCAGTTCTTCCCACTGAACACCAGCTACTATCTCTGATTAAAGCATCATGGTGGGCTACCACACGTGGCTGTGTCCATTTACAGACACAGACTTAGTTACTTGATAGGGTAG
This sequence comes from Antilocapra americana, assembly GCA_007570785.1. NCBI lineage: Eukaryota > Metazoa > Chordata > Mammalia > Artiodactyla > Antilocapridae > Antilocapra > Antilocapra americana. The sequence goes on along the minus strand of ML661903.1, from coordinate 415,760 downwards.
ATATTTCCATGGGTAATTTTCAGCTTATTTCTTACAGGCAGTGGACTATAAGTCAAAGTCTGAAATTACACTTGTGAGTGAAATTATCCTTGAAAAGTATTCAACTATAAAATAAGTGTGGGCAGGCCTCACCTACCTTGGTGGAGCAACAATGGGATCAACTAGAACCTGGCTTTAACCCACTTGGTGAAGTGACACAGCATGACATGGAACTGTCTACACTGCAGCCATCTGTGGGAAAAGGAAAGGTCTTCCCACCCTCCTCTATAACAATATCCAAATTCGGGAACCAAAAGCGGGCCACACTGCGTGATAAACGGTTAGCAGTCTAGACCCACGCATCCAATGAAAATAAAATGTGGGCCCTGTATGTCATTTTCAATTTACTAGTAGCCACACCGAATACATTTATTCCAACCAATATACCCAAAATATTATCATTTCAACACACAATTAACAGAAAAATGCCTAATGAATAGCTTGCATTCATCTTTTCATACTAAGTCTCTGAAACCTAGCGTGTATTTTACAGTCCAGCTGCATCGCGACTCCTGGGTTGGGATCCCCTGCAGGAGGGAACGGCTACCCCCTCCAGTATTCTGGCCTGGAGAATTCCATGGACTGTGTAGTCCACGGGCTTGCAAAGAGTCAGACACGACTGCACGACTCTCACCTTCACCCCCTCTCCCATGGCCCAGAGCCGCCGTGCCTGCTGGTCCACACTGGACGGCGCGGGGTGGATTTCAGACTCAGGTCCACGCTTCGCTGGCGCACGGGAGCCTCTGATCAGCGCTGGGCACACTGCCTCTCAGGGAGTCAACGTGTGGGATGCCCAGTGCTGAGAGGTGCACTGGGATGAGAGGGGCAGCGAAGGGCTTGAAAAGCCTGAGCCAACTCCAGGGCCAGTGGCGGTCAGCGAAGCCTGGCGCGCTGCAGGTCATGGGGTCGCGAAGAGCTGGACACAACCTAGCAACTGAGCAACAAGAGCAACAGCCATCAGCCTGTGCTGAACGGCTCCCGTTCTCACGACATGGAAGCCCTGGTCTCAGGAGGAAAGGCCAGCAAGGTCTCCACGGCGCTCCGAACCCTTCCTGCCCAAGGCATCCTGAACCGGCCTCACTGAGGACCTGCCCTGGCCTCTGAAGTGGCCACTGCTAACCACCCAGGAGGGGCTGAAAACAGACCAGCACACAGCCCAGGGTCCTGTGTCCCTGCGAAACCGTTTGCATTCTGTTGAGCAGATCTGCGTAAGGTTGGAGCCGCGGCAACTTGGCTGGTTTCCAGGCTGCGCTCTCCCTCTGGGCGCTGATGGCCAGTACTGCTGGTCCGCAGTCACGAGGGCGGGAGAGCAAGAGAGACACCCCCCATTTGGAATCAGCATCGAAACGGAGCCCTTCCCACACTGACATGAAAATCGAAGTCCTCTGGGGTAAACGTGAAGGAACTCTGAGATGTGATCTGACAGCCACCTGCTTTGCTATGACAAGAGTTTATTTTCCACGACTCTGACCTGTGGCTCTGACCTGACCCCCTCGCAGGGCTGCCCCCATCCCAGCAGACGCACGCTCACCTGAACACCGGGGCCCCCAGAGAAACCAAACTCACCCCCCTTCCTTCCAGAGAGCACAGGCTCTGCCAGCCCAGGGCAAGGCTGGGTCCAACGGTGCCTCCGGGCGGCAGCCCTGTGTGCAAAGCATACTCAAGGCAAAGGGGGCCTCTGGGGCGCCCCGCTCCCTGTCTCTTCCTCTGGGACTGAGGGGTCCGGCTGCAGATGGCAAGTGAACAACATAAGTGACACCGCCGGGCAGGCAAGTGTCACGGGGAAAACACGTAGAAAACCATTCGATACTATTTAACATTTTTGTTATTTTATTTCAGCTGCCTATCTCTTTCTAGGACGATTTCCCAGAGAAATTCCATTTTCATTACAAAAGCGGTTTCTTATGCCAGGGAAAAGACTGTGGCGCTGATTATTGCACTGTTGTTTCTACTAAGGTCATCTCAGATGGTGCGTCTACGGGAGACAAATGGTTTCCTAAATAGGCTTCTCTCCATCCTGCCGCGGGTTAGGTTTGCCCCGAGTCATCTCTTCTGGGACCTCGAGAGAAGCAGCTTTCAGGAGACTGGAAGGAGGGGAGAGGTCACAAAGAGCACCTAACCCCGGCTCACCGATGGCCAGAAGAAATACGCGTTCACGCGGACAGAAGCTCAGGAAGCGTCCGCTCCACGGGCACCCTAGGAACCTCTGTGTTATCACGAGCACAGCTTGGCGCCTCGTGAAGCCTCCAGTACCACTCGGAGGTCTTCACGGGCGACCGTCTGGGCCACCAGTGAGACAGCTGGCATTTACCAGTGGCCCCTCTGAGCTGGCCCCAGAGCTTTCAGGGATGGTCGAAAGGCATCCAAAGTCCTCAACTCCTATGAATCTCACTGAGTCTACCTTTTTCTGGGGGGGACACTGCACGCGTGGCAGGTGGGACCTTAGTTCCCCAACCAGGGATCAAACCTGCAGCGGAAGTGCGGAGTCTTAACTCCTGCGCCGCCAGGAAGTCTGATTCTGCCTTCGAAATGCCTACTATGGTTGTCCCATCTCAGTGGGAAGAGGGGGCAGGTGTGCAGGGGCGGCTGCCCAGCTGCACTCCAAGAAGAACCCCCACCCCATCGTCTATCCCGCTCCGTGCTGCCCCCACCAACACACACACACAGCACCACCACCATCCTGCTAGAAACCTTCGCCAGATCTCCACTGCATGAAAAACCAAGTCTGAATTCCCCACAGAGACACTCAGGCCTTGATGAGTCAGCCTCGCTGTGCCCTCAGCGTCACCTCCTTCCTTCGCCCCGTAACCCCCACCTTCAGGCTGACCTCTGTACCACTGTCAGGCTTGTCAGACCCTTCTGGGACTCTGTCCGTGCACACGTGGTCGCCTGTCCCACTGTCTGTGGGGCAAGCTCCTACTCATCTTTCAAGACCCAGGCCAAACAGCTCATCCTCTGGAAGCCACCTTAACTTTCTTAGAAAAAACCTCATTGGACTGTCATATTTATCTGTGTGTCTGTCCTCCCTGGAGACTGCCCTCCACAAGGCCAGAGATCACGTCCAGACCCCTAGCAGGCACCGAGATCGTGAGCTGAACAGAGGACCACATTCCCCTGTAGGGTGGTTTCAGGCTGAGGGCCTCCCCGGTGGTGCTGGAGAAGGCGAGGGCACCCACGCCAGTGCTCTCGCCTGGAGAACCCCAGGGACGGGGGAGCCTGGCGGGCTGCCGCCTGTGGGCACGCAGACTCAGGAGACACGGGCCCGGTCTCTGGGCAGGGAAGATCCCCTGGAGGAGGAAATGGCACCCCACTCCAGCATTCTTGTCTGGAAAATCCCATGGACAGAGGAGTCTGGCGGGCTGCAGTCCAGGGGGGTCACGCACGCATTTCAGACTTAAGTGAGCAGTGAGATGCTCAGAGTTCAGGCATGGACTATAAAGTAGCTCCTCGCACGAGGCTCCTCTGGGTCACGTGGCTATTCTAAATATGCCAGCAATGTGATGTGTGCGCAGAGAGGAAAATTAAGATGGAGCGAGACAGAGGAAACTCTCAGAAGTTGCAGCAGTCATATTGGGTCGAGTTCCTGCTAATTCTCTACTCAGAAACACAAGGTCCAAGAGGAAAAGGAATACAGCAGGTCAGTAAGAGTCACGTAAGGTCTTTCGGTCTTTCAGAGAAAAATTTTTACAGTATTACTGCTTTCCTTCCTCTCTTTCATTCTCTGGAATGAATGATTTCACTTGAGTGGATTTTTCAGATGACTGAATCCTAACCTTTAAAAAATAAATAAATAAAAATTCAGGATGGAGATACTTCTGAAACTTACTCCACTTTCCCTGAACTCTTCAACTCTTCCTATGGAAACACAGCCTGAGTTGATGAGTCAGCAGCATCCTCAGGAGGAAGACCGCCCCGCTCACACCCCGCTGATAACCTCGGGGGCGGCCAAGATCTCCACTGCTGCCTGCCCCACACAGATGACCCTCACATGGCCATGCTTTTTAGTTCCCAGGCTAATCTTAATAGCATTTTTATCTTGTTCCTTGCAATCAGACTCTTCGAAATAATTTTTCAATAATTTGCTGGCCTCCTCTGCCAACTCAGTACTAATTAACGATATTCACGGTTTCTACTGGCTGGGGAAAAATGATAACTAACCTTGAGAGAAGATGTATTTTTTTTTAATTGGATGGAAAATTATTCAACCCTAAAAAGAAGTGAAATTCCCACCCATGCTGCAACATGGATGAACCTTGAAAACATTACATTAAGCAAAATAAACCAGGCACAAAAGGACAAGTATTGTTATGTCTACTTACCTGAGACATCCAGAGTAGTCAGGTTCATAGAGACAGCACCTGTGGTGGTGGCTCCCTGCGCCTAGGGGCAGGGGGGCGTTCAGGAGGATGAAAAAGTTCTGGGCATGGATGACGGTACAGCTCGAAATTGTTTTTATGGTAACAATGGTTATGACTTATATAGTGCTAACTGTGCACTAGGAATTACTCTGGGGGCTTTGCAAGGATTCACTCGTTAGTTGTCATGAGAGCCCCTAGAGGTAAATACTATTTTATCTCCCTAGCCTGCCAGGCTCCTCTGTCCATGGGATTCTCCAGGCAAGGAAACTGGAGTGGGTTGCCATTCCTTTCTCCAGGGGATCTTCCTGACCCAGGGATCGAACACAGGTCTCCTGCACTGTAGGCAGATTCTTCACCGTCTGAGCCACCAGGGAAGCCCCGGATGACAGTGTGAACATTCTTGCTAGGGCACTGAGCTGTGCACAGAGACGACGGAAACGGTAGATTTCAGTTATGTGTGGTTCAGCACCAGATACACACACATGTATGTACAGAAACATAACATACACGTGTGCGCGTTTTAAAGCAAATCTCTAAAGGGTGACGGCCACGCTTTCGTGAGTGATGGGTGTGGCCTCTGGTTTAGCTCATGAACTCCGTGACAGCCTCAGCGAGGCAGGGCTTCGAATCACTTCCTCGTTCCTAGTCGGCGGAGGATCATCAGGATCGCCCAGACAGAGGTCTCTGAAGGCGTGAATGGTGTCTGCGGTCCCAAAGGCCTTTCACTCACGAGTGACAATGCTGGTGACAAAGGGGTGCTTTCCCCTTCCATGTGGACACTACAGATAATCGCAGGGAGAACTGGGGCAGAGGAGACCAGGAAGCCCAGGCTTGGACGCAGACTCCAAACCCCTCTCTTATCCTGAGGTCCAGCCAGACAACCCCGGGGTCACATACTTAGTCATGAAGAGAACAAAGATCCCCAAATATCTGAAGTCACTGGGACTTTTAAGGATTTGTAAAAGAACACATAGGCAGCCTTTTAAATATTATACTGTTGAGTTATAGCTTATAAATGAAACATTTTAGGTTATATTGGAACAATATTTTGAAAGCAGTCTGGTCCATAAAAGAGAGAGGGTGTATCTGGTAGTGTGTTCAGTTTGGCAAACATAGAAACCAGGGCTTAAAGGGCTGGATGTTGAACTCTGTCTCGCTGAATGAAAGGTTACTATTGTCCCTCTGCCTGAATAATAATTCACCTTCCTTTTTTGCTTCCTTATGAAATATCATGAAGGTCTACTCTAAAAGTTATAACGTGCTGTGCCTGGGAGAAATGTTTGAAATTTTTAAATTCATATATGCTTTATTAAGCAAACCTCTTAAAACAGTTCTTTTTTTTCCTTCTTGAAGTTGAGTTTTTTCACTCTGCACATGACCCTAAAATTAAATACTCCATCTCTATGTGTTTAATAACATCAAGAAATACAACAATTAATGAGATTGGAGTGGGGGTGGCAGGAGTTTCACAAGGAGCCTAGTAAGAGTTTCCTATCTTGTCAGAATTTGGTGTTTTAGTTTCTTTTAAGAAAACAGTTTCCTGGCCCATGCAGACACTCCCTGAGCCCTGAGATCAGCTCCGCATCCTGTTCAAATGTTATGATGGAAACACTGTGCTGTTCTGGGCCAAATGTATCCAAATTAAATCAAGGAGGATGGAAAGAACTATCTCTTGATGCACCACCGGTGCTGAAGGTGGGTTTGTTTATGAGTAGAATAAAATTTACGGCTAAGTATAAAAACAGATACGTCGTCATCTTGTAAAGGGTAGCAACATGTCATTCCAACTCTGGACTCTTGGAAAAAACATGAGGGTCAAGCCTAAAATAAGAACAGTGCAGGGTCGAGGATCAAACCGGGATAAAACCGCAGACTTGTCCCTGTTTTGATTAAGGCATTAGGCAGGTTACAATTGGACAGTGAGATCATTTCTCTTGAACCAGGAAAGCACTGTGGGTTTGTTATTCCAACACACACACACACACACACACACACGTGTGCCACGCTGACCCTGGGGAGGGTTTCTGAGTCAGGTGTCTGGTCTGGGTATGAAACAGTGATTACTACATAGTTTTCAAAGGCTATTTATACAGGCTATTGGAGCCAAAGAGCAGAGACACAACACTTTGCTTCTCTGTGTGTGCATTTCTCTCTCTTTTCTTTTTAACTATAAAAGAACTTTAAAAGTCCATAGAGTGAAAGATTTTACCTCCTAGTTACTAAAATAAAAACGGCTAACTGGCTTCCTCAAAAGATGCAAAAGAAACCAAAAAGTCACATGCATCAAATTGTTATTTTTCATAGATTTCTGTTTTTAGATTTTAAAAACTTTATTGACGTTTCAGAGGCTATCAATGACCACTTGGATGGCCTAAAAAAGCATCTGGTTTTGCCTCTTACTAGGCAGTGACTTGCTTTTGCAGAACCTCTGTTTCCTCATCCATAATTGTACTTCCTACCCTCAGGGAGGAGGTTACTGGGGTTAAATAATCTTCTATCCATAAAGGTGTTAACCTCAGAGTCTGGCACAGGCTAAGGTCCAATACTGGTTTCCTTCCTTCCTCCTGACTCTCAGTGACTGAGGCCACTGACCAATATGGTGGGAATGGAACTGGGGGATGCGGCAGGATCAGCAGGGGTAACGGGGAAAGCGCTCCAAACACTGAGCCAAGAACAGCAGGCCTGGGGTTTCCCCGGTCGTCCAACGGTCGGGTTAGGGATCCGCTTTCCAATGAAGGGGGCCTGGGTCTGAGTCCTGGTTGGGAAACTTAGATCCCTCATGCCATGTAACATGGCCAAAAAGTAAAAATAAACTTAAAAGATGGCAGGTCTTCTCTAATCCTCTCTTGATCACGGCAACCCATTGTAAACTCATATGCAGGCTATATTATACTAATACAGACACATAGATACGCATTCACTTTAAGATCAAACACCATGTTCTCAGCCGTTAATCTTTAAAAAGTCATTCAGGAAAAAGAAGATGTGGTACAAATATACAGGGAATGTCACTCAGCCGTTAACAATAATGGAAACATGCCATTTGCCTTAACATGGATGGACCCAGAGATTGTCATCCTGAGTAAGTCAGACAGAGGAGGCGAGATGGCACAGACAGCCCCCCGGTGCAGAGTGCAAAAGGAACATGTGAGTGAGCCTGTTTACAGGCCAGAAATGGACTCCCAGACAGAGGGCATGAAGTCACGGTTGCCGGGAGGGAAGGAGGGATGGAAGAGACAGTTAGGCAGGCCGGGGTGGACACGGACACACGGCTGCATTTAAACTGGACCACCAATGAGGACCCGCTGGTCAGCACAGGGACCTCTGCCTGACGTCACGCGGCAGCCTGGGCGGGAGGTGGGGCGCTTAGAGGAGAAGGGATGCGTGTACGGCCGAGCCCCTCCGCCGTCCACCCAAAACTATCACAGCATTGTTGGTCGGCTAGACTTCAACATAAAGTGAAACATTTTTTAATTGAAAAACCACTCAGCCTCCTCTGGGTAAATCACAGCACTACTGGGAAAACCTCAAACATGAACACAGACATTAAGCTGCCCCACCAGCGCTCCTGCACCTAAACCCCTCTCTTTGCCTCGGTGTGTAGAGCCTCGATATCAAGTTGTTACCTACCGGCCTGTTCGCTGTCTGCCTCCCCGCGATGCTGGACCCACAGAGGTGCGAGAGACAGCCCCTGGCTGATCTCTGTCACAGGTCCAGCACTCCTACGATCATTCACAATTATTCACTGAACGAACAAAGCTGAGCTAAAGTATAATCCACACACCCCTTAGGAACTCAGGAAATTCTACTGATCAAAGCACCCTCATTGTTTCAGTTCAGAAAACCCTTCCCTCCCCAAATTTATGTTGATTCCCCAAAGACAGAAGCCTGATCTCAAAGGTAAACAGAAACACAGGTTGCTAGCCAGGCCCCGATCCGCCGCAGCCATCTACGATCATGTGAGTCCACCTGCCCCTGCTGAAGGGGGCTGTCTGCCAGGACCTCACGTGGAGTTCTGGCAGATTCTCACACTCACCGCGTTACTGACCCCGAGGAGGCGTTTCAAGGTCAAGTGTGCACAGCTCAAGAGCGTCTTGGGGCAAAAGGAGATGTGCCTCTGCCGTTAGCACAAAACGCATCTCAAAACAACCCGAAATGTTGAGACTACGTTTAAATTTGCCCGAAAGCGCTTGAGATAAAGAGCAGTAGAGAATACTGTTTTCCAAAGTTAGATACGCTTGTTTAGGTTCCTATTAAGGAATCCGGTGTCCTTATGAAAACAGACTCCAAGAAAGAGCGCAGTGAGAAGTATCTCCTGGACTCTGAATCGCACTGAATTCCCACTTCTCTGGACTTACTGGCTCTCCTGTAGCTTTGAGAGTCAAAGTTTTCTCTTCATATACGAATAAACAAATAATAAAAGGGGTGTGAGAGGGAAAGGCAAAGAGAAGTGGGAACATAACCCCACCTTGCTTAGAGTTTTGTGAAGATGAAATGGGCCAACAGATTCAAATTCCTTTGGAAACATTAAAATCCTCCATCAAGGCAAGAAACCACCATTGTAATGTTTTCCCCTGGAAACACAACTCTATGAAACCTGCCTTTCCTAATTGAATTCTTTCTTCAAATATACCTTTAGTAACTGCTTGTTAATGAAGATTTACCACATTCTAACAAAAAGATTCACAATTTTTGCGAATTCTAACAAAATATGTTTCGACACGGCAGTGTTAATTAAGTGAATGGGAAATTTGAAAAATACTCATATATAACCAGAACGTTGACCATATTCTTTTCAAAGCGACTAGAGAAAAAAGACCACTAGAACTGGAGAAGACATGGGCGATGCTTTGAAGCATTCAGTCCATCACACATCTTCTTACAGGTCTCTCCACTCCAGTCCCAGTCGTGGCTCCCAGTGAGCAGTCCCTTGTGGTCCTCGCTGCACCTCTGCCGGTTGGCTCCCAGGGCCTGCAGGGTCACTGAGCCAGCCTCCACGGGTCACCAACATCGCCAGCCTCGTCAACTGAGAGGAGCCAGGGTCCTTTCTCTAGAATAAACCCCTGCATGGAGGTACACTCCAGCTTCACCTTCTTTTCTGGTGGGGGGGTTGTCCTAGTTCCCTGACCAGGGATGGAACCCTCGCCCCCTCCCTGTGCTGGAGGCATGGAGCCCACCCTCACGCCAGCCTGGACCCCTCTGTCCCTACCATTCCCCCCCACCTCTGCACCCTCCTGCCTCTGCCTGCGGGAGGCACTCTGCCCCCCCAGCCCAGCCTCCACAGCGCAAACTCCCCGATGGGGGTGCACGTCTCCACCCCCAGCACCCTGCCTGAGCTCCTGCAGTTGCTGTTGAATGAACTCCACCCCCCAGACTCCAGCTCCCACCTCTCCAAGCTGGCCTACAGCGTGCAGTCAACTTAAAAGAAACAAGTGGGATACAGGAATAACCCATTTCTTGCTCTGTCTGCTTCAATTGTAGGATCATACACACACTCTTTTACAGGAAAACACAGAGATGCAAGTGGGCCCATTTTAATCCGAATGAGGACATCCTTTGCAACTTCACGATGAGCCAAACAGGTAGAGACAGTTGAAGGAAGAGTCAAGTGTCTCAACTTGTATTAAATTTCCCCAAAGTCTCCACGGTTGCTAACCACTAATCTACTCGTTGGCCACGCCCTTTCAACAGCCCCTACAAAAGGCATTTTCAAATTCCTTCTGACATGTACTTTCATCGGTTAATTTTTAATTGAGCCAAATATTACATGCTCACATTAACCAGACGGAGTGTGCTTAGCTGCTGATTTGTGGCGACAGCTTGTGTTGTTCTCACACACAGCCCCAAGCATGAAGCAGAAAACTAATGACCCCCTAGGCGTGCTCTCCAAGCATCGCTTATGGGAAGAGACTGCATTCAAAGGAGCCTTGCGCAGCGGCTGTCATTCCCCCCCGAGCAGCAAGCTGCCTCAACGCAGGGAAGCTCATCTTCTCACGGGGCCGGAGGGGCCCAGACCCCACTGTCACCGGACGGGCTCATTGAGAGGGGATCCGTCAGCAGCTGAGGGGACAGACACTCTGGAGAACTGGCCAGTTATCTGGGTGTCCTTTATCATCAAGGTTTCTGAAGCACCCACAGATAAGCCACTTGAACAGCGCCTGGCAGCGGGGACATAAAGCACAGATGGCCTCGGAAGCAACGAGAGGGGAGAAGGGAAGATGGGGGAGCGTTCGCTTGTGGTTTCATTCATGGGGACAGGTCTCTAAGCTGACACATCCCTCTTTTGAAAAGGCCCCTGGAGAAGTACGGTCAAGCTCCATTACAAGTGAACAAACGACACGCTCTTCCTCCAACAGATGACGAATGATGAGCAGAGATGCTCTCGAGTGTTTCATGCCGAGGACCAAGGATCTAAACACGCAAATTCCACCAGTTCTTAGAAACCACAGAGAGGCTGTGATGCTTGCTTCAACCAGAACAGAGAACCCAGCCCCAGGCTGCCAGGCCAGCAGTTCGCTCCCTGCCACCCTCAGTGGTCTTCTTGGTGGTCTGCGTCTGGGGAAATGAAATCCCGGGTTCTCTCTCCTCTGGGAACACTGAGCTGTACTGACTCCCACCTTCCACTGGCTGCTTGCTTTCAGGGGAGAAGAACTAAGGGACCACTTACCCTTGTGACTTTTATGCTACATTCTTTTTTTTTTTTCCTCCCTTTTATTGTTTTTGCCATACAATGCCATGATATCACCATGAGTTTATATATGCTCCCCCTCAAGAAACCCCTCCCTCCTCCCTTCCTCCTCCCTCCCTCCTCCCTCCCCCCCCGGGAAATCTCGATGCACCAGCCCCGAGCATCAATCCTGGGCTGGCGATTGGTTAGACATATAATTAACATGTTTCAATGCCATTCTCCCATATCATCCCACCCTTACCCTCATCCACAGAGTCCACGAGTCTGTTCTATACATCTGCGTTCCTTTTGCTGTCTCACATGATGGGTTCTCGTTACCGTCTTTCTAAATTCCATATATATGTGTTAATATACTGTATTGTTGTTTTTGCTTCTGGCTTACTTCACTCTGGATAATGGGCTCCAGTTTCGTCCATCTGAGTAGAACTGCTTCAAATGAATTTTTTTTTAATGCTGAGTAATATTCCATTGTGTATATGTACCACAGCTTTCTTACCCATTCATCAGTTGATGGGCATCTAGGTTGCTTCCATGTCCTGGCTATTGTAAACAATGCATATGCTACATTCTTTTATACTTGAGCTACAACGTTAATAAGAAAGGAAAAACCACTCTGTCCCCACCACGAGAACCATGCAGGAGTCCTCTTTCTTTAATGGTAAGATAATGAAAATAATCTTAGACGTCTAGACTATCTGAATTGGGTCTGAGACATAATACAGCAGAATTGAGGGCAACTATGCATATATATAGGGCTTCCCTGGTGGCTCAGATGATAAAGAATCAGCCTTCAATGCAGGAGACCCAGTTTCGATCCCTGGGTCTGGAAGATCCCCTGGAGAAGGGCATGGCAACCCACTCTGGTATTCTTGCCTGGAGAATCCCCACAGACAGGGGAGCCTGGCGGGCTGCAGTCCATGGGGTCGCAGAGAGTCGACACGACTGAGCAACTCACACGTGCACACATATGCAGACCGTGTGCATGTACTTTTTGTATAAACAGATACAATGAGGCAACCGAAGGGCTAGTTTCTAATACTAGTATTAAGGACTTTTATGAAAGTTGAATGAATATAAAGCAAAATCTAGAAGATCTCTTTTCGGGTATGAATGACATGCTTTTTCAATTCAATGATGGATGAAATCAAAGCACTTGGTATTTTTCTTCATTTGGTGCTACTAACCCTCAGCAGATCAGCAGAACGGGACATCTGGAGCGCAGTTTTCTTGCTGCTGCTCAGCTGCTAAGTCGTGTCCGACTCTGACACCACACACTAGGCTCCCCCGTCCTTCACCAGCTCCTCGAGTCTGCTTGAACTCATGTCCATCGAGTCAGTGACGCCACCCAGCCATCTCACCCTCTGCCACCTGCTTCCCCTCCTGCCCTCAGTCTTCCCCAGAACCAGGGTCTTTTCCAGTGAGCTGGCTCTTCTCATCAGGTGGCCAAAGTGCAGGAGCTTCAGCATCAGCACTGCAGGGACACATACGTCCCTCTAAGGGGACATTATGGAGTGGGACACACATACTTATACAGTAGGTGGGGACGTTAGTCGCGAGGGGGAGCTTGATGTTCGAAGCCCCTCTATCCGACTTCCCTGGTGGTCCAGTGGATAAGAATCTGATGGCCAGGCCGGGGGACACTGCTTCGATCCCAGGTCCAGGAAGGTCCCCCAGGCCGCAGAGCAGCTGAGCCTGTGTCCCACGACCACTGAGCCTGTGCTCTGTAGCCTGGGACCCACAGGAGGGGGCCCACTGCAATGAGCAGCCCCAGCACCACCACAAAAGGCAGCCCACTCGACGCCACTAGAGAAAAGCCTGCACAGAGCACACAGACCCAACGGACCCAAAAATAAACTAAATAGAAATTACATTCAAAAACTGCCTCTGTCACAATGCATTCATTCAACCAACAGTTACCGTGTGCACCTATTACCTGCTATGCTGGGTGTAGCTTAAATGTGATAGGAGGACTATATCTTTTCTTTTTTTGGGGGGGGGTGCCTGTGGTGCAAGGCATGTAGGATCTTAGTTCCCCAACCAGGGACTGAATCCATGCGCCCTGCAGTGGAAGCTCAGTCTTAACCACTGGACTGCCAGGCAAGTCCCAGGACTATTTCATTAGGTGAGAAGGTGCCAGGGAAGGAGGACACCTTGACCCCTCCAACGGGAGGATGCTATCGGGGGGTGGGAACAACACTAATCTGACTCAGAGTGAATCAGCTTTTAAGGAGGCAAACCAGTAGTGGAGAGCCAAGCTCTGGAGAGTAACTTCGAGGTAAACACTTCCATTCAATCCCTAGACGCCTACAGAGGACTTTGGGGGGAAGGTGGTGTGGAAACAGCAGTAATAAAAGAAGGTAGAACCAGCAGGGGAAGCCAGGACCACGTTGAGAAATGAAGAAGGGAAAATGGCAATGGATGGGGATCGGGAAAAGGCAGAGCGTACTCCAGCCTCAGCGTCTCTCTCGAGCTCCAGATCCTTAAGACCAACTGCCACAGGGCATTTCCACGTGGGCATCCTATTGGCGGGGAGCGGGGGGATTCCCAGGTGGCTCAGTGATAAAGAATCCGCCTGCAGTGCAGGAGACAGAGGTTCGATCCCTGGGTCGGGAAGATCCCCTGGAGGAGGGAATGGCTGCTCACTCCAGTGTTCTTGCCTAGAGAATCCCATGGACAGAGGGGCCTGGCGGGCTGCAGTCCACGGGGTCACAAAGAGTCGGACACGACTGAGCGATGACTGCTCTATCAGGGGCCCAAGTTGAAATTGTCCAAAATTAATTCCATCACATTTATTCCACCAAACAGTCACATTGTTATCACTCCTGCTCTCTAAGGACCACATCCTTCTGGGAAACAGCCTGGATTTGAACTCATGCCTCTGCTTCCTTCCCGGCCTCCCTCCTCACGTTCAGTCCGTCCAGTCTCTGGGTCTGCTTCTCCCTCGCCCCCGACATGTCCCCGCTCCCCAGGCCTCCAACCTGGCTCCCACTGTCCAGCCTCAGCCACTGTCGTCCTCCTCAAGCCCACACATCCCGCCTGGACTCAAATGCTAAAAGAATCCTTTTAACATCTACCAGGTGAAACACAAACTTTCCACCTAGGACCAGTCTTACCTCACAGGGACATCTACGCCCCAGGCAGGTCAGACTCTTCTCAGCCCCTCCAGGGACGCCGCCAGCATTCCTACCTGCCCTGCCTCCTCCAGCTCAGCTACCCGGGTGCCCTCGCCTGCATCTCCCGCCCATCACCTGCACGACTCAGCCAGACCCCCTCAACGTGGGTCGAGGACCGCAGCAATTCACACAGCGCTTCTCTTAGCTTTGCTACTGGTCAGAGTTCCTTAGATGCAAAGGTTATCTTCCACATTTTTCACTCAAGTGAAACACCCGGCATAGAGTTTTGCACATAGTAAGCCCTCAATAAATTTTTTTCAGTGGAAATAGGCAGTGTCTGTGCCCTACACAATAGCAGGATCTTTAAAACCCTTCCGTTCTCATCACTGCCCGTTGCTAGGAACTCCTCATGGTTACAATTTGCAACCAATTGCTCATTTTCCTTGATTAAGACTTCTTCACACTGTTTTTCTTCTTATGTTGTCACTTAAGTATTTAGTAAGTGACTCTCTATTATTATATTTACAATTGTGTTAGAAAATAGCTCCTGTAAAAACGTTCAGTGTTAAAAAGAGAGAGGTCAAGAAAGACAGTCCTGGCAGGAATTCATAAAGAAAATGGGAGGAGACAGTCCTGAAATTTAGACTTAGAGGTATCAACGAACATCCTTTATAGATCTTTTTCCCTCAAGAGATAAAATATCAATATCTAAATATGATGATATAATAATGCAATTAATTTTATTCCTACGCTAATTGTAAGGAGGCACTGACCTAAGGGGACAAAGTACTTATCCCATATACCCTTCAAAAATTCTATTTCAAAGGTAACACACAGGTATGACATTCATTGTGCTTAAAGCAAAATAAATATGAGTGCTGGTGAAGAAGACTTGGAAAAAGTCAAGAAAAGACAGCCCGCAACATCGATGCCTGGTCTGGCACTGCGAGCACTCGAAGTCATAAACTCTCCATATTCTTCTGCAGCTTAAGAAACGACAGTTTAAAAATACAGAAATAAAGCCAGAAGGAAAAACAATACAGTATACTAACGCATATATATGGAATTTAGAAAGATGGTAACGAGAACCCTGCATGCGAGACAGCAAAAGAAACGCAGATGTATAGAACAGACTCGTGGACTCTGTGGAAGAGGGCAAGGGTGGGATGATATGGGGGAATGGCATTGAAACATGTTAATTATCATATGTGGAATCAATCGCCAGCCCAGGATTGAAGCTCGGGGCAGGTGCACCGAGATGTCCCAGGGGGAGGGAATCAGGAGGGAGGAGGGAGGGGGGTTCTGGAGGGGGAGCATATGTAAACCCATGGCGGTTTCATGTCATTGTATGGCAAAACCAACACAATAAAGTAAAGAAAATTTAAAATAAAAAATAAATAAATAAAAATACAGAAATACAGTAATTGGGACTGCCACAAGAAAGATGTACTGTTCTCAGTGGTAAAATCTCCCTTGGAAAATTTAAGCTTCACTTGATACCTTGGATCCTTCGGTTGGGTTTAGGAGAAATTCAAGCTTCATTTGATACCATGGACCCTTGAGTTGGTTTCAGGAGACAGGAATAGAGAGGCAAGAGGGGTCGGTCATAAGCTGACTCGTTATGCTGAAGCTCCAGAGCACAAATAACCTGACTATTAACTGAAAATGGAATGTGGCTCGATCTCTAAAATTCTGAAGGCAAAACAAGAAGCATAATGGAAATTTCAGGGAACTTTCTTATAGAACCTGGTCCCTCACCTGAGAACATCAGTCAAGTAGCCCTCAGCGCATTTGTAACTGCCACCAACAGCCACGCCAGCAGGACGGGGAGATTCCCTTTCTAATGTGCTTATGAGGGCGTTTGGGGAAGGAGTCTTCAGTAGAAGCTGTTTTAGCTGTGTTGAGTTAGTGAAACTTCATCTCAGGCTAGAGCACCAGCCCCGCTCGACTCTCCCACTGCAGAGATCAGAGCCAGGAGCCTCTTCCAACAGATCCTATCTTTTTCCTGCACAGGGCTGGAATTTATGGTCTCTGGAGGGAAAGCCATCATATCTGATCACAGAATTTTTCCTTGCCTGGCTGCTTGTGGCGAGAATGCAGACGGGGTTCAGATATTCCAGCCTGGACAGACCCCTTTCCTGCCCCTCTCGCTTGCGATCCAGACACAGTGCCCTTTCCTTCAGGGGAGCCCACCCTTCATGTGTTAGAGGCTCACAAGGAGTCGATCTGTAGGTCCCCCTACACTGGGACGATGGGCAGGTAGGGGTCAGTGATGGAGTTGGTGCGGGTGTTAGGGGGCAGCTAGGTCCCTATGAGAAAGCCCACGAGGCTCTGGAGAGAGAAACAGACGCCCCGTCATCATGCTCACTGAAGGACAGCTGGGTTTATCTTTTGTCTGGCAAATAAAAAGCAGAGAAATCATGTTGGCGCTACAGAGTGGAGCAGATCAGAACAAGCAACAATCTACAGAAATACTTTTGGAAATGAAAATGGCTTTGTCATTATTTCAAAAGTTTTACAACCTTCGTTAAAGAAAGACGACCATGAATAAAAGACATTAGATGGTAAACACCTGCTCTTCAGGACACAAATGTCACAGTGGACTAGGAATTTCTGTATGTAGAGTTTTGGACGAGAAGCCTCTTAACAAACAGAAATAGGACTAGAACCTAAAACCAAACCAAAACAAAAGCTTTTATTTTCATCTCTTCCCTGTTTTGGTTCAAATTGACTCTGACTTTTCTGCATACCAGAACGATTTAAGGAAGATAGTTCTTCAAATTAATCTATTCTAACCATCTTCATCAGAGCTTGATTGTCTCTTACTGAAAAAGAATTAATGAAACACTTTAAAAACTGCAGACTAGTGTGCGTTAAGTCTTCACAATGTGTATAAACAGCACCTAACGGGTAAATATTTAACAAGGGAACTCCCCTTGCCTTTCAGTTCTCTTAAGCACAAGTCTGTGTAACACAGCATTTTTTTAAATTATCTATATTCCTCTTCTAGTTAAATCAGGCCTGATGCACACATGAATAGCCATATGGTTAGAAATAACTTTTTCAGACAAATACTGAAGTGTATGCAAAATAACACACACTTAGCTTTTTTTCCCTCTAAATCTGAGAATTTAGAATCATCTCATTGGGCTGGGTGGCAACAGAATTCACGACATCTCCAGCCCCAGCCTGCCGGCATCCAGGGCAGGGAAACAGTTCTCCCTGGAGCCCCAACCTAACCCAGCACCGGGCACGGAGAAGACTTGCTTCGGACTTAACTCAGGATCAGGCGCAGGGAAGACGTGCAGTCAGTTCTGCTGAATAACGATCCCCATCCTTGGCTAACTTTCATCCTTAATCCTGTTTCAACCTCAAGCACTGACTTGGTTTGAATGAATCAAACCAAGAGGGACGAAAGAAGAGCCCCGTGCTGGACTCACTTCTCCGAGGGGTTCCCTGTATGGAGCCAGGGCAAAGGGGACCTTCATGTGAGGCTATCGCTACACCTGCATCAAAGCTATTAGATTACTTTAAAAAGGGTTAACAGAACCTTTGAACCTCAAATACAATATATCTCTGGGAGTAGAAAAACCTTTCTGCTCGTACACTACAAAGACAGCGCTGTTTGTCTAGCCAAATGCTGCAATACTGCTGAAATACTGCTCCTGCGAAGACACGATGGATGACCTCAGGAACGGGTGTGGGGGGTGCTGCGTGGGGGAGACCGCTATTCATACACACAGTACCCACACACCTGCTTTATGAGTGGGTTTATCAGCCTCCGAAAAGCTGACTAGGACTGGGAGGAAAGATAAACTATAAGAGTCGGGCTTAAAAAAAAATCTGTGGCTTTCTGTTACCTGCTGTACCACGTGGCCTAATGACATTGAGTGATTTTGAAATGTACCGGTTCAACCAAGGTTTGCTGAAAAGATCACACCGTTCTCACTAGAAAGCACAGCTAAAAGTAGCAGGACGCACAGAAGAAAGCCATGCTTTCGACTGACACTGAAGAGCAACAAAGGCCCTAAAACAGAAAAGAGAACTGAGTGAACTGTCAAATTTTACAAAAGTCCCCAAATGTGACTGCTCAGCAGCACGTGACTGCAACCTCCAGAAGCCGTAATGCATCTTTTCTACAAAATAAATTACTGTGAGGGGTCATGTGACTCTTCGCAGGCAGAGAGATGCACTTTCCCAAGGAAAGTTCATCATTAAATACATTACTGAAGACTGGATCATCTTCAGGCTATTTTTAATCCTATCATTTTGCTGCCAAAATTGGCCTTAAGCAGCTAATGCTCAACCACTAGAAAAACGATGTTTTCTCATGTATTTTGTACACGGGCCTGAGAACGGTCTTGCTTTCCAGTTAATCAAATGTTTGAGTGGATGTGGACTATGCACAGAAAAGAGAAACTGCTTGCTGACCAACTAATAAAAAGGAAGCTAACCTCTACTGGATGTGGAGAAGTAAGTTCCTGTCTTCCTAAACCACAGAGACCAAAACATGAGCACACACAAAAAAGTTGCCCCACCACCTCAACAGAAAGAAGCCAATCACCTATCACAGCAACTTATCCTTGCGGCTGTCAAATATCTCCCACTCTCCTAGGACACGACGCAAAACGTTGTCACGTTCCCCAGTACACAGCACACCGTTCACCATCAACGTGCCTACATCTCAACCCTCTGCTTGCAAAAGCCACCTAGGTCGTGAAGCAGTCCCAGGGCCCCTAAACTCTTCTACAGAAGTCTGAACCGAGTTACAAGGGGATAAAACAATACTGAATACAGCCATTAAGAGTCAAGCTTCCTGTCTTTAACTGGAGTGGGAAAGCGGCCTTACCTTAATAGGGCCACCTTCGCCGATACATACTGTCCTCTGCTCAGCTGCTTCAGTGGCATCTGACTCGCTTCGCCCCTATGGACTGCAGCCCACCAGGACTGGAGTGGGTCGCCAAGCGGATCTTCCTGATTCAGGAGGGAACTCTTGTCTCCTGCATCGCAGGTGGATTCTTTGCCGCTGAGCCACCGAGGAAGGCCCACAGACTGTATAGTTAACCACGCAAAACATCCTTGAAAGGTCAGAGCCTGTGATCATTCCGCTCCTGTCTCTATAGCATACCAGCCTCTCTCTTCCAAAGGTCAGACCACTCTAGCAGACACCTGGGAAATACTCGGCATCCGAGGTAACACCATGGATCCCAGGAGGCCACTGGAAGGGGACGCTGCAGGACCCCTCCCGGACTCTCATTTTTCCTCAAAGACATCATGGGAATCAGTGGTCGGTGATGCAGCCGGCACCTCGAGCCCCCCGCGCACCCCAACACCCACAGAAGTGCCAATCAGAGGCTCTGGGTGGGACCTGAGGCTCCGCTCCTCCAAGACGCTCCAGGGGACGCCCACGAGCCCCACACGCGGAGAGGCGGGCCTCAGACGCTCTGCTATCCTGCCTCCCTCCGGATGCTTAATTCACCTCAGGGGTAGAGCCGCAGTCCACTCCACAGCCAATTTCCTCTTCAGTGTCCATATAATGTGCAGACTTCTGAGACCACCTCCCAGACACTCAGCATCCAAGGCCCTGCTTTCTGCAGCTTATGGAACACGGAATGCAAACAGTTCTCCCTCAGCCTCAGCAGCAGCAGCAGCAGCAAAACGCAAAGGTGACTTCCAGTCTAAAGCCCCCATCAGAATAGACTCAGCAGATGGGCTAACCCACTGAGCCCTGTGGCTGTTACTAGTTACTGTCCAACGTTAGGGTGTGCCAGCTCTCCTCTGAAACTTGCCCACCCTCACTGGGTCCTTTACGCCGTACCACGACACGCATCATGAGAAAGGCAGCCCTGACTGGTGCAAACTGGAAGGAGAATCTGTCTGGATGTCACGTGCTCAAAATAAAAATTTAGGTTCATAAGGCATCTTTGGAAAGGACATGTAAATCAGCCTCCCAAATATACTTCTCAAATAATACTACCTCTTTTATTATTCCAAAGTGTCCATTTATGACAGCATTTCCTCACACGTTTCTCTGCCAGAGTCCTTTGTTTTCCTATTTAGTCATCCATCTCTGTGTTGTCCTGAACTCTACACATTTCACCATCAGCAATATGTGCTTCTATATGATTTATTTTTACTATAAGAGGTTTTGTCAAAAAAAAGTTTATCATGTTCTATGGTACGTCATTGTGGTTTGGCATCATAAAATGTAGCCTCTACATTTATCAACCTCAGATACCTGCTGACCACAAAGATAGGCTCTATTAAGAAAATTCAATTTTGAAAGGAGGAAGGAGCAAGCCTTCACTTAAAAAGAAAATTCAATTGTATGAAATGTTAATATACCACAACTTGACAACAAAGATCAAGATTACATCTTAATTTCTATCATAAACATATGTCTCCATTTCCCATCTTTTTATTGAATTACTTGACACATGACAGTTACCACCTTGGCTTTCTTTCAACTAGAAACAAAAATTTTTTAATATTTTTTCACAAAAGTATGTAATAGTCAAACTGTTCAGTTAGCTTTACTTTGGTCCCAAAATGATCCTTTTGGCGTCTGGAAGTCCCTACCTCTTTGGTTATAGTGGTTAAAAACAAAACCACCTACTTAATCAAACATTTAACAAAAATATTCCTTATACCTTCTACAGAACTCTCCCAGAATTACTAACGATCTAATAATATGGGATCTCAAAGAAACAAACAATTCACATAAAGCATTTATTAATAAATCTTAGAGATTAAATGGGGATTTTTACTTTTAAACACTGAACAGTGGCATCAATATTTTGTCAACTTTGGTCAAGCTGGATCAGATGTCCATGTCCGTCACCTACTTTTCTTGGACTTCTCTCTTTTCAGCCCCCTAATACTAGCACACTTTGTAAACCATATAAAATACATAATGTGCTTCTCTAAATCGAACCCACGTATAGTGACTTCTAATGTTTTTGTTCCTGTTAGGTCCTATAAAATAATAATATCAGTAATAGTTCTTGAGACTGTAAAAGGAGGCACTGAATGGCATCCTTTTTCAAAGACAGCTCTTCAGATTAAAACAAAAGTATGCAAAAAACCCGAACCAGAGTTATTCCTCTTTCACTTTTTCACAAATTAATCATTTCAGATATGAAGTGTAGATGTCAATGACACTTCTTCAGTCTTTCGAGCTGTACCCCTCCCCCAAAGAATCACGCTCACAAAAAGAGCTTTATGGTGACAGGACGGAGGCTCTGTCTAGCACAACAGTACCAGGAAAAAAACAGCTCACAGATGTTCTTCAAAAATACAAGCATCAATCACTTCAACTAAAGTCACAGCATGAGAACCCACAGCTAAGAATCAATTCTTCTCTCTTTATATACATACTCTGGACGCAAGTTTGCCCAGCAGGGGATCCCACCAAACGATGTGCATTATAGGTTAGGGTGGAAAATAAACTATACTAAAAACTCCAGTAAACTTCTAAATCATACACAAGTTATAGAAGCAGAACACAAGGTAGGCAGCCAATGCGAATCTGTCCATGACGAAACAAACACGGGTAGCCGAGGGTTCTTCCAGACACGAGGTCATACCCACAAAGAACGTGACACAAATTGGAGGTCAGTGTCAAGGGACTTTGGAACTCAGCTTACTTTTTCACAATCATCCAAGTTTTCCAGGGAAAGGGGCTACACTGGTTTTCCTCTTTGGGAGATTTACCAAGTGAGTCAGAGAAGGCAGGCCCCTGGGCCTCTAGAGGAGTCTGTTCTTCTAATCCAGCGGTTCTCAAATTTTAGTACAAAGCAGAAACCGCCAGGGGAGCTTATTTCTGATGCAGATAGCCAGGACTCAGCCTGGCATCCAGTTTATGAGTTGTCCCTGAAACGTTCCTTTTCAATAAGCTACTCGGCCAGGTACCGTGATCATGGGGATCCCTGGACTCCCAGTTTGGGAAACCCTGAAGGGATGCCCTCTATCCCCAAATTCTACTGAGCAGCAAAGGCTGGATCTTTGAACCTCCGTGGCTGGCACGCAAGGGAAGCAATGTCTCCGGGGAAGGGTGATCACGGTAGGCTGGCAAGGAGAGCTCTCTGCAGGGGAAGAGAAAGGGAGGCCACACACCTGGCTGTGCCCCACCGGCCTGCCCTTGACCCTGGGCCCAGCCGCACCCCACCGCTCGGGCCGCCCAGACGCGCACCTACCCAGCCTCCGTTGTCCTGGATCCAGGTGTGCAGGTGGCGGTTCAGGTACTCGGTCATCCACAGGGCGATGCTGTCCACCAGGGGCGACATCTCCCGGTTGACGCTCTCCACACACATGACCCCTCCGAACTCAAAGAAGGCCACGATGCGCCCCCAGTTCACCCCGTCCCTGAAGAGCTCCTCCACCACCGTGGCGAAGCGTCCCCGCGCGGTGAAGGGCGTCAGGTGCAGCTGGCTGGACATCTCGGCGAAGTCGCGGCGGTAGCGCCGGGAGAAGTCGTCGCCGGCCTGGCGCAGGGTCAGGTGGACCGCAGGCGGCACCGGGCCGGGCGCAGGCCCGGCGGCGGCGGCGGCGGCCGGGGGCGGCGGCGGCGAGGTCCTGGGGGGCGCGGGCGCGCGGCCCGGCGGGGAGGACAGGGTGCCCGGCGCGGGGGCGGCCCCGGGGGGCGCGGCGTCCCACGCGTAGCCCCGCTGCGACAGCTTGTAGTGGATGTACTTCACCACGATCTCCCGGTTATCGTAGCCTGCTCCCCCCGCGTGCGCCATCCTTCCGCCGCGGGAGGGCAGCCGGGCCCCCACGGCACCTCTCGCCCGCCCGCCGCCCGCCCCACGGCCCGAAAGAGCGGAGAAGAGTTAGAAGCCGGCTATTTCATTGGCTGTGCTTTGCATTCCTGGATGGGGGTGTCTTCAGTCACGCGGACACTCGATTCTGGGGTTTCCCTCTGGGCGTGAGATGCAGGAAATTTTTATTTACATTCCTTTCGGGTCTTTATTTCATGAGGCACATTATTAATTACTGTTAATATCAGTCCATCTCCTCCGTGATGCTGAAAGGTTAAAAATACTCGTCAGTCAAAATCAGGTGCGTTCCCCTCTATACGCTGGTTGAAAGCAGGGCACACACACTACAAGTTACACGCTAAGAAGAATATATTAAAGTGCCTGGAAATTAAACTTACTCCAATGCACTTAAAAGTTAAAATCGCAAAGGTTCCCACTGAAAGTTACATTAGACCGATTTCCTGTGCAAAGAACTTACTTGTATTTTTTAAGGACGGCATGCTCCTCTGTCAAGTTTCCTTTTTTTGTGAAAACAAATGAAAAGGCAAAGAGATTCCATCAATCTTTAGAACTCTCCAGTCAGAGCTGCTCTGAAAACTTCCAAATGAAGCAGGAGTTGGGGGAGGGGTGCAAAAAATCAGGAGAATTTCCAGTTTGATTCCCAGACTTCTTCACAGAAATGTCAATTCGTAGGAATCCCGACCGGAGATCTCCAGAGCACGAGCAAACGGAGGCGGCGGCGGCGGCGGATGAATTACCGCTTCTCAGTCGGCATTTGCAGAAGTCCTCCGGCTCCCCCCTTCTCGGCAGCTTCCACGCGCGCACACACGCGCGGGCACACACGTGGCCGTGCCCCCGGGGCCGCCTGCCGCCTCCCGGGGCGAGAGCAGCGGGCCGGGGCCGCGGGCGGGGGTCCTCTCCGGACCCAACTCCGAGCGGCCGGTGCGTCTTCCGAGGAGCTGCCGACAGACGCAGGCGGGCCGCGCCGGGCCCGCGGTGCCGAGCGCGAGGAGCCCGCGCCGTGTGTGGTGCCGCGAGGGTGGGAGGCGGCGCTGCCGGGGGAGGGCCGCGGTTTTTTTCCCCCTCTTTTCCTAAAAAGGGATGACTGCTCCGAAGTTCTCCCCCCCGGACCCCTCTTCCGCTGCACCCCACCGGCGCACCCCGCCTCCGAGCCGCGCGCCCTCTCCCCGCCCCCGCGCCGCGCGCTCCGGCCGAGGACGCCGCCCGGGGGGGCCTGGCGCCCGCACCTTCGCGGCGGCGGGGGGACCGCGCGCGGGGCGGGGCGGCGGGAGGAAGGGGGCGGCGCGGGGGGCCCGGCCTCTGACTTCATTCTCCGCTCGCACCGCCCGGTTTCCTGTGCGTGCGTCACACGGTTCATTCAAAAAACGAAGAAAGGCCGGGCCCTCCCCGGAGCCGCCCCCCGGCCGGGTTAAAGGCGCCGCGGCCGGCGCGGAGCGGCGGGGGCCGGGGGGCCAGGAGGGCTGCGGGGGGCCGGGGCCACGGGGGTGCCGGGGGCCGGGGCCACGGGGGGCGGGGGGGCCGGG
>ML661903.1:347362-390862 GCA_007570785.1 Antilocapra americana | reverse complement strand
GGGGGGGGCGCCTCCTCGGGCCTGCGGCGGCCGGGCGCGCGCTCGGAGTCTCCGGGGCCCGCGAGGGGCCGGGGGCGCCGGGGGAACCGCCTGCGGCCGATGCTGGCCCCGGCGCGGGGCTTCGGCGCGGGCCTCCGAGGAGAGAGGCCCCCGCGCGCGTCCGCGAGGGAAGCCCCGCGCCTCGCGCTCCCCTCCAGCCGCCGCCTGGCCGTCCCCGCAGAGCGCGCGCTTCGGAGACCCCGCCCGGGCCCAGGCTGGACGCGGCTGCCGGGCCCGCGGGGGCACGGCCCGGGCGGCCGAGCGCTGGCCGCTGCGAGGGGTGGCTGAGGGCCCTGCGAGCCCCGGCACTGCGGCCCGCAGGCTCCCCTGCCCACGGCCTTCTCGGGCAACTAGGCGGTCCCTTGTCCTGGGGATCTCCCTGCCCCCGTGCTCGGACCCAGCCTCCGGCATCGCAGGCAGATTCTCTGCGTTGCTCCCAACCCTGTCGGCCCTGGCTCAGGCGCCGCGGGGCGGCGGGCAAGTTCAGGCCCTTGGCCCCACAGCCAGGCCAGTGGGCTTCTCGAGGCCGCCGAGGTGTCCGGCACCCAGTTCCGGACCTCCGCACCTCCTCGTGCTGTCTACACCTACACCAGCCTGTATAGACGCATGCATCTGTACACGTCTGTAACACACATTGGTATACATGAATTTTACACACGTACACGTTAAAAAATTTCATCAGTACAAGTGGCCCCCTGGAAAAAGCAGAGGGCAGACCAGCTGTGTGTGCTTATTTTTATTTCTAAAAGTCTTTGACAAAGTGCCAGGAAAAGAAAGTTTACTAATAGCATGGCGGCTTGCTTAATTGGGCGTCCCTGGGCTCAGACAGTAAAGAATCTGCCTGCGACGCAGGGAGACCAGGGTTGGATCCCTGCTACCCACTCCAGTCTTCTCGCCTGGAGAGTCCCATGGACAGAGGAGCCCGGCGGCCTACAGCCCACGGGGTCGCAGAGTCGGACACGCAGAACTGAGTGACTGACACCTAGAAGGGCTCAAGTAAAACTTGGAGGGAGCCCCCTCTGTTGTGGCCTTAGAAATGTAAGGCTTGAGTGCTGCCACGTGGACACAGGCAGCCTCACACTATATTTTGTCTCCTTCCTAGACTAAAAGCAACACATTTGTTCTTTGGTAAAATAAGCACAGCAAATTATTTTGATTTCTTCGTTGATCAAAGCCAGTCAGCCAACATGGCAGCCAACCTCTTGCCTGTAGGCATGTGCACCTGGTACGAATGTCTTATCCAGGCAAGGAGTGAAGGAAGATGGTCCTGCCTGCTCCCAGCTGCTGGGACCCGTCGCCCTTCCTCCACGGCAGTGACAGCGAGGCGGCCCTGGGAGCAGCACTGGGTTCAGACCGGCCTGGGATCGGTTCTCACAGAAACAGAGCAAAGCCGTGCGCAGGCCACCCGTCCTGGGGTGGGGGTCTCCTCAGAACTCGTCTTAACTCCTGAGGTTACTCAGGAGGAACTGAAAGCCTCGGTACTTGTGACCCAGCATGTGAGGCAGGAAATGAGAGGCCAGAGCTGGAAGCAAGGCTGTCCTTCTGCCGAGGGGGAGGCCAGGAGGAAGCAGACCCCATTCCGAGGGAAAGCAAGTCTTCCGTCTTCTCTCCTTTACTCCACAGATTCTTCCACACTTAAGTGGCACCTTGACCGTAATCCAACATTCTCAGGACCGGTCTGCATTAATCTTGACTAAGGCTCAATAATCCCTAGGAATGTTCTGGGTACTCCTTCAATCAAAACAGTGAAACCACTCCTCCATCCAGACTGCATGCTTATCGGATTCCACCAAAAGTGTCAGGGCAGGTATTCCTCAGAAGTATGTGAATTAACTGCTCGAGTACTGGCGACCTAGTCAGAGGAGCACCAGTCTGAGTCAGGAGCCCTGGGGACAAACTAGAGACCTTCCAATAACCTTCCAAGCGCAGGCACTGTGGGATTTCACTTGCCAAGACGTCTTCCACTTTTAAGAGCCAGTGGTTGGTCCTTTTCCCAGCTTTGCTGGCTGAGTTCTAGTGGTGGGTGGTACCAGGGAGAGAAAAGGACAAGACGTGGGGAATGGAGATCATATCGAGCTCTCAAAAGGCCTGTGCTTCCCTTCTTTATTCTTCAATCTGAACAAAAAGGGTTTTATTGCCAGTGTTCGCCACCTACTGGTTGATGTTTAACAGTATCATCCAGAAAGTTCTCATCACCAGTATTGCTGTGCAGTGGCCAGGTCGTGTCTGACTCTTTGCCACCCCATAAACTGC
Source organism: Antilocapra americana (assembly GCA_007570785.1). Taxonomy (NCBI): domain Eukaryota; kingdom Metazoa; phylum Chordata; class Mammalia; order Artiodactyla; family Antilocapridae; genus Antilocapra; species Antilocapra americana. The sequence continues at coordinate 388,570 of ML661903.1, read as the reverse complement.
GGCACGCCAGGCTTCCCTGTCCTTCTCCATCTCCTGGAGTTTGCTCAAACTCATGTCCGTTAGATAGCATAGGTTCTGTCTAACCATCTCATCCTCTGTCGTCCTCTTCGCCCCGGGCCCTCAGTCTTTCCCAGCATGGGGATCTTTTCCAATGAGTTAGCTCTTTGCATCAGGTGGCCAGAGTATTGGAGCTTCAGCTTCAGCATCAGTCTTTCCAATGAGCACTCAGGGCTGATTTCCATTAGGACTGATTGGTTTGATCTCATTGCAGTCCAAGGAGTCTTTTCTAGCACCACAATTCAAAAGCATCAATTCTTCAGCGCTCAGCCTTCTTTACAATCCAACTCTCACATCCACACATGACTATTGGAAAAACCACAGCTTTGAGTGCATGGACCAATGTCAGCAAACTGATGTCTCTGCTTTATAATATCCTGTCTAGGTTTGTCATAGCTTTTCTTCCAGGGAGCAAGTGTCTTTTAATTTTGTGGCTGAAGTCACCATCCACAGTGATTTAGGAGCCCAAGAAAATAAAATCTGTCACTTTTTCCATTTCCCCCCCATCTGTTCATCACCAATATAAATGTTCCCAAAGTTTATGGAACCCAAAAGGACATTATTCTAATCTAAACATACTAATATTTAATATAGGTATGTATCAAATTATTCCAAACTATTAAAATTTTTATTTAAAGCAAGGATAGAAAGGTAAGTGTTAACTGAGTGGGGACTGACAACTAATAGGTAAGATGAAAGAGTTAAAAATATAAACCATGACCCCAAACCAGTTAGGCAAACTGAAGTGCAAATAAATCCATAAATAAAATGAACTAAGGAGAGTAAAAACAAGCAGAGAGCCTGCATAAAAAAATGAACTGCTTAAAAAATATCTTCTCACAGGTATAGATAAGCAACCCAAAACACTAATTTCCAGTATCAAGTATTTCTACATTGTTTCTAACTTTACTGAGATACAATTAACATAGTATCTTATACATTATAAATGCTTACGCTACACAGTGCCATGTGCTTTCAGATGGTCTGCATACTTTGTGGCAAACATTGCATGATAATGTCGTTATAACACTAATTCTGCATTAGGTAGTACAGCAACAGTAATAGCGTTCCTGACTCATTTACACTCCAGAGCCCCTCTTCTGTACATGCCTGTCCTCATCAGGAACCTCTTTTAAGGGATCTAAACCAACAAGCCCTGATGTAACCGGGAAACCCACCTGACTAACTTTTAGTGGGTCCTAAAGCTCAGTAAATGTTTGGAATAATTAAGCAACAGCTTTTGAAACGAGGCAGTGAGGTGCAGGTAAATCATTGTATTGTGCAAATTTAGCCAGCAAATGTTTACAAAGGACAGCACAGTAAATTCACTCATGGCAATTTTTTTCCCTTCAGATTACTGACTCGGCACTTAAAGTGAATAAACTGAGACTAGGAACTTACACTTTTCAAATGCTTACTCCTCTTGTTGGATTAACATGAAACACCATAGTAGTGAGAACAGGCAAAGAATTTATATTCTTATGTGAAATAACTAATGTTTATTCTTTTATTCGGAGAAGGCAATGGCAACCCATGCCAGCGCTCTTGCCTGGAGAATCCCAGGGACAGGGAGCCTGGTGGGCTGCCGTCTATGGGGTCGCACAGAGTCGGACACGCCTGAGCGACTCAGTAGCGGCGGCGGCGGCGGCAGCTCCTCTGGTGCCCTCTGCCCCTTGCTGGACTAGGTCGGCGGCACGGGCACTCTCTGCTGCTGTGGCACGGGCTCCGAGCACAGGGCGTCAGCAGTCACAGCACCTGGGCTCTGGAGGACTGCGGTTCGGACACACGGGTTTAGCTGCCTCGGTGCACGCGAGCTCCTCCTGGAGCAGGGATCGAACCAGTGTCCCCTGTACTCGAAGGCAGATTCTTAACCCCTGGACCACCAGGCAAGCCCCCTCGTATGCTCTTTAGCACAAGACACAGTATCTCCCAGACAGGAACTGCTGATGAACACATTTAGAAAAAGCAAAGTTAGTACATTTGTTATCTCAGGCTGCAGTAACAAAGGACCACTAACTGGGTGACTTAGAGCAGAAATTTATTCTCCCACAGTCCGGCAGCTCAAAGTCCCAAATCAAGGTGTCAGTATCCCTACTGACATGCTCCCTCTGAAGGCTCTAGGGAAAGACCTTTCCTACCTCTTCCTAGCTTTCGTTGGGGGCTGGCAATCCTTGGCTTGCAACCGCATTACTTCTATCAGCCCCACCGTCTTCCCGGCTTCTGCTTTCTCCTGTTTTTAGGAGGTCACCAGTCGTACCGGATGAGGACACAAACAGCCTCACCGTAACTCGGCTTTGTCTGTGAGGACCCCACTCCCAGTGAGGTCACCTCCCCAGGTTCCGAGGATGAGGACACCAGCATCTTAAGGACACACAAGTCAACCCGTAACAACATGTATCTAACTTTTTTTCCCCAAACTAATGAGGAATGTTTATTCCAAAGCTCAAGAGCTCAGCAACCCCTAAATTTCAAAGAGAGCCATGATCTTTCCAAACTCCAGCCATTCCGTTTGTGCTCAGGTCTTCAGAGGCCGAAGCCTCAGCTCCTCCACGTGGGGTGATGTGGCCCAAACCCACCTGCCCCGAGACCCCCACCCCAGCCCCGAGGCCCCCCCTGAGGCCCCCGCCCCCAGGACCCCCACCCCAAGGCCCGGCCCCCCAGATCCCTGCCCCAAGACCCCCCAAGTCCTCAGCTTGCCTTCCCCTGGAGCTGCGTTACGGCCGTGGGCTTTCTGGGAGACGCCAGGGTCTCGCCCCCCTTCTCCCTGAATGGAACCCAGCTTTCTTGTGGCAAATCCATATTCGTTCCTCAAGGTTGATCTCCACTGCTTCTTCCCCATTGTCACCTTCCCAGCCTGTCCCGGGCAGTCCGAATATTCCACTCGGGCGGCTAACAGAGGCTTCAGGTGGAGGCCAGGAGGCTCCAAGTCAGGAAACCTGTTTGGATCCAGGCTTCACTGCTTTGCTGCTGCAACCCTGGTCTTGTTACCTACCTCTGCCCCTGTGCCCTCATTTATAACATGGGGATATAAGGGTGCCCCTGGCAGGGTCAGTGTTGGTTTAAGTGAGTTAGCAAAAGGCGCTCACAACAGGGACTGGCAAGGTTACATCTTCAAACGTTAGTTATGATGCCTTATTATTGTCGGACCACCAGGTGATCTCTCTTTTTTTTGCAGTGCTACGCAACACTGTGGGGTCTCAGTCCCCGATTGGGATCGAACCGGCAGCCCTTGCATGGGAAGCGCGGGGTCTAAACCACGGAGCACCGGGGAGATCCAGCCACGTCCTTTCTGACACGCGTCCCCCAGACCCCAAGGTTATAAACTATCTGAGGGCAGGGGCCACGTCTTCCTTTGTACATTCCCAGCCTAGAACAGAACTTGGCATTCAAATAATGGTGGCATAACGTTCAGAAGCCTGGAGAAAGGAATGGGGAGCGGCTCCTCTTTCTCCAGGAAGACTGGTCAGAGCCTTCAGAGGGATGAAGGAGTGAGGTGGGGGGACGGACAAACCAGAAATGGAATCCCCATGGGCAGGGACAGGCTGTTGACACCCAGCTGTGTCGCTGGTGCCTGGATACCAAGCTCAGTGTAGGCACCCGATAAATACAGGCTGAGCGAGAGAAAATGGGGTGTTTAAAGTCGAGTGGGACAGAAGTCAAGAAATAATTTCCTTTTTAAACATCCAAACATAAAAATTACAGAGGTGACAGCCTATGCCACTCACATATTCAAGTTGCTCAAAATGAAAGGAAGGTTCAGTCTGCCGACCAAGCGGCCAAGGCAGCTCTTCTCAGCGTGACCACAGTTTTTCTACTTAAGGACCAAGAAATATTAAGGCATGTTCTTTCCCATCTCTCTCTTCTATGCCCTTCAGAGTCTAGGAGATATTTCCTTGTTGGAATATCAAGCTTTAAAGCATAGAAAATCAATTTGTGTATGAAACATAATTACCTAGGAAATTTTCTAAAATTCCACATTTCTTCCTTTATTCATATACCCCACATTACAGTCACCCAAATCCAGAATGTATTTGAAACAAGGGCCAAAACATCCACTGTGAAAATATTACTTCCTGAAAAACGATAAAAATTAAGCCTTGTCAAGTGTTTAAGATGCAAGGGTAGGATAATATCATGAAAGAGATTGGTGTTTTGCTTAAATGTGTCTTTAAAAATGCACATTTCTAAGAAATAAGTTTTCAGATTTGTAAAGCATGTTCCCCATTTATTTTTTGTTGTGATTCAGAAATACAAGATATGAAAATTAGGTTATAATTCTGCCACAAAAGCTTCTAAAACAGCGAACACAGGCTCTATTATTTATCAAAATAGCCATGTGCACTCTTTATCAGCTTAGCCTTCAGAACTGTCACCTCAAGCAAGTGTAAGATACAATAGCTAGTCTCTCTTCTTCAAAATACCAATCTGCCATCACTGCTCTGAACTAAACAAGATTTTGTCCAGAATATGGAAGGTTATGGTTAGCAGGTATTTTTCAACACTGAGTCACTAAGAAGTTAAGGAAATGAGAAAGATACAAAACATTTTAGGTCAAAAAGTATAAATAGTTAAGTGTCCTCAAGTGAGTTAAGACATGTTTAAACTGGAATATGATATTATAAAATTAAATCTGTTGATACAATTCATTTAAAAAAATTATCAGGGGACTACCTTCTTCTGAAAAGACAGACATACAATTCTTTGAATCAAAGCAACTATTATCAAAAAGGTTTAGTCATTTAATATTAGAAATGGTCTCTCAAATTTTTACTTTCAAGAATCAACAATAAATGGTTTACCAGATCCAAACAGAGACTTATAATGAAACAAATATAATTTCATGTAAAGGGGCCATCAGTAACAGCATTTTTAATTTTTCTCTTTTCAGCTGTGAAAGTTAAATTTTAAAATATACAGAAAAGAACAACTCTCTTGACTTTGTTTTGGCAAAAATAAATGAGAACTTTTATACCTTTTTTCAGTGATAAAGGGTCCTTGAACATATTTTGCAATTTCAATGGCTGAATAACGTTAAACATTAAAAAAAACATACTGACAAATACATTATAATAAAACACAACCCAACCTAGCAGAGGCAGGCACTTCATACCTGAAACTCACATAATAAGTTATTGTTGGTCACAGACACAGAACTCACCTTTCAACAGAATTATGATTAAACTTCTTCTGCCACTAGTAAGACTTGCCCACTTCTGGGTACAATAAAGTGTTGAATCAATGTGATCCTTAGAAAAAAAAGCCAGTAGTTTCCCCCAACAATCTCCGGTTTGATCCAGTCTTTCTCTTCTTTCCAAGCAAAAAAGAAATCAGTATAATAAAAAGTTGCGCAAGAATTGAACCAAGAAAGATAAAAAATAGAATTTGCCTTGTAATATTTTCATGGTTTAGATGAAGCCAGGTCACTGTGTGATGCTTCTTAAGTGTCTACAATCCCCCATCCAAAAAACATTTTTTTTTTAACATTTTGAAAAGGTAATATGGAGTCTACACTGGATATTACAAAAACATCTCCACAGAGTCTGGAGCAATCCCTATAATCAAAAGCATTGGTATTTCTTCAGACAAGTGAGCAGCCTGTGATGAGACATAAACACAAATTTCCGGAATCTCAGGCCAGGGTCTGCTCTCAAGCGAATCATGGCACCAAGCGCAGGAAGAAGACAAGGAGCACCTCAATCTTCAGACCTCTCTGTTCACAGAGCTGCAAGGCTTTGCCGGCCCTGACAAAGAGACGCTATGTTTCCATGAATCGTACACTATCATTCCCCGATGCTGTAATGTCCACAAATCTGCGCTCGTGCTTGGGCTTCACCTGCACTGGGGATACCTCCCCGTTGTGGAACAGGGGCTCTTAAATTTGTTCAGGTGGTAGGTGACTGGAATGGCTGAACTCTCTCTGAGGATACCTTGAGAAATGTACACTGAAATAACTACTGTAAAATAGTGAATTTACTTAAAGAATGCACCGTCTTGGACTGGACTTTAATACAGACCATCACTAGAAGATGCCCACATTAAAGAAACACTTACAAGAAAAGAATAAAAGTGAGAAACACCCAGCTTTTACTTTGTATCTGTTTTCTGCCAATGAGGAAAATACAGTCATTACTCCCTTTTAGAAGCTGCCTGACATGACTCGACAGTTTGCAGACGATGGCTCCTGAAGGCTGAGAGATTCATGAAAACGTTATGGGTTCAACCCACCCCCACAGACTGCAATGAGGTCATCCCAAGTAACTTATATATTAAATAATAATTTCTTCTGTCTGTCAGTGTTTGAACATGTGCCATTCTCATGTCTTTAAAAAAACACACTGTGGATAAAAGTCCTCAAACATCTTACTTTGTAAAAATCAAGTCATTTGAAAGTCACGAGTTCAAAAACTCAAGAGCAAAAAGGTTTGTCCTAGTGTTCAGATCTTTAATCTCTTGTACAGCTGCTGTTTTTGAACAACAACAACAAATTCCTTCTTCCAAAGCAGTGGTCTTTTCTCACTAAAAGGAACTGGAGTGTGGTGGGTGATGCATAAACTCACCGCGTGTGTGGGAGGGAGGGGCTCGGGTTCCGAGAGTTTCAGGTCCGAGGGGCACATTCCGCTGAGCGGCGGAGACTCACGGGCCTTGCGATGTGCCGGTGGGCAGCGGGCCGGCGTCTGGGGAGGACAGCGTGTCCAGGCCTCCGCTGCGCCAGTGATGGCCGGGCTTTCCTAACGTCCGGTAGGAGAGGTTCTCAAGGTCAGTGGAGTCATGGAAAGAACAGGGCTATCATTTCATTTCAAAAACAAGCGTCTTCAACAGCGGGCAGCCCTGTCGTCCTACAGTTTTTTTCTTAATGAATAAAACTGAGGCTCTGCCAGGGCCCGCCTCCAGGGCGCTGCCCGGCACCTCCACAGGAGCCCCTCCTACACTGGCAGAAAACAGAAGGGGGGACATTTCCTAACTTATTTTATCAGGAGGCGGGTCCGTGAAAGTATTGCTTCAGCTGCATATTAAAATGATTATCACCTTGGCCAGATGGAGTCTCCCTCTGTAGTGCAAGGAGCACGGATCAGTGTAAGGCACCACATGAGCACGACAAGGGGGAAGCCCACATGACTATCTCAGGGAAACCCCAAATGAGATACGCTGTCAGCAATGGTGGTTTTTGTTTTTGCTGTGCCACATGGCATGTGGGATCTTAGTTCCCCGACCAGGGATCGAACCTGTGCCCCTGCATTGGCACAGGAGTCTTAACCGCTGGATCACCAGCAAAATCCCCCTTCAGTCTTCCTTAAAAGCTACATATATGCTACGAGGAGACAAAGGTCACACTTTCTAACTTTTTCATTTGCTTCAATAAATTCATTAATTAATTTAAAAAGTCAAGAAAAAAAACTGGTCTCTCCTTTTTTTCTTTTTTTTTATAAAAATATAGCAGTCTAAGCAAAACTGGAAAGGAAGACATGGGAAGAATAAGAAACTACAATGGAATGGGTGAGGTCTGGGTCATTATGGCTGTTGAAGAAACTGTAAACTTTTAAGCTTCTAAGGTTTTACTTCTCTTCAGAAAATATTTCAGGACGCTGCCTTTCTCCATGAATAAAATATGAGAAGTGCCCTAAGCATTCAAGTCTAAAGAAGACAAAAAAATCACTATTTTTTCCTACTGGAAAATATTTATCTCTTTCGTTCCACTGGGTGGTCCTCTCCCATCCCCCGTGTAGTTTTATGGGATCAAAGAGAAAGAAACCACAAGGGACCACCAGCATCAGAAAGTCAGGGGCATTTTTATGCACTCAGACCCATGGCAACTCGTAAGATGCATCTGGGATAAAACACGCCAAGTTAAAAAAAGACAACAGGAAAAAAAGAACAGGTCCCAAAAACCCATTCTGGACATGATTTCTAACGGGAAAAAACAGAAGAAACATTTCAATGATCATTCTGGAATCCTGCTCACATGCTCTGAGTTCCCTTACCATCACCTCTCCACCTCGGAGAATCTAGTGGTCTCCTCTGTATTTGCATAGTATTAATAAGTCTGGAGTTGAACAGCCATCCCCTTGCTTGCAGCCAGGTTTCTGAAGATCACTGGTCCAATCTCATAGATTAGAAAGCAAGACATAAGTGTCTGCAAGCCCAAAACTGTGTCCCACTTAGCAGCAAGCTGGTAAATTATTCAGACAGTCTTCTTCCAAGGGGTAAGAATTAGGCAGTTTTGTCTACAGGTTCCGATTTCACCTTCTGCATCATGCAGCGACGAACGATACTGTCGAAACTTCCAAGGTAAAACAGCGCGATCGTGCGGAAGAGGCCCATGGTGACCACCTGCGGGACAGAGAGGCCGGTGAGCCCATCTGAGGGAAAACAGCGCGATCGCGCGGAAGAGGCCCCTGGTGACCGCCTGTGGGGCAGAGAGGCCCGTGAGCCCACACACTGGGGCAGCACAAGTCCCTCCCAAGGGGTTTTCGGATACGCCTCTGATAAACCGTCGTCCCTAAGACGTACCTTCCGATCTGCTCCAAGGACAAGTCTACACAATGAAAACTTTGCAAGCACCAGCAGAACGCAGAGAACAAATGCGGTCTGTTCTGTGCCACTGGACAGCACAGGGCCTGCCAGATAGCTAAGGACAAAATAGCTGTCCAGTTATTAACAATATAGATAAATTATACAAAGAACAAAATAGAGATTCTTAGTAGTGTTAGGATTCTCCGAGCTAGGGAAGATCCAGAGAAGCATCTCAAATATCCAAACTACAATCACAGCTTCTTGGTTTAAGGTTTATGTACTGATCGTAAAAGGCAGACCCTATGCCAGGCGCTGAGAATGACCAGCACCAGCCGCCACCAGCTCGCTCCAGGCCTGGGCAGACAACCAACTGAAAAAGAGCAATTACTGTCTCAGGGTTAAGAGAGCAATTAACCATACCCATCAATTTTCGCCCTTTCCACTAAGAGACTCTCACTGTACCACCTGTAAATGGGGCTTTTAAAAGGCAGGAGACGGCAGAGAGAAACATTTTCAAAGATACAAAGCATCAAAAACTCTGCCTCCCAGGAATTCCTTGGTGGTCCAGCAGCCAGGGCTCCACGCTTTCACTGCCGAGGGCCTGGGTTCAACCTCTCGTCAGGGAACAAAGACCCCACAAGCCATGCAGAGATACCATGAGAACACTGCCTCCCAAGTAGCACCCCTTTCTCAGCAAGCTACTAGAAGAGGGAAACAGCCAAAAAGAAGGGCATCGACAAAGAAAGGCAACGTCCTATGATACAAGGAAGCAGGGGACCCGATACTCAAAAGAGGTGGAGGGTTCCCAGGGTGACATCTATTTCTGCTTCATTGGCTATGCCAAAGCCTTTGACTGTGTGGGTCACAATAAACTGGAAAATTCCGAAAGAGATGGGAATACTAGACCACCTGACCTGCCTCTTGAGAAACCTGTATGCAGGTCAGGAAGAAAAGTTAGAACTGGACATGGAACAACAGACTGGTTCCACATCGGGAAAGGAGTACGTCAAGGCTTTATACTGTCACCCTGCTTATTTAACTTATATGCAGAGTACATCATGGGAAATGCTGGGCTGGAAGAAGCACAGCTGGAATCAAGACTGCCGGGAGAAATATCAATAAACTCAGATATGCAGATGACACCACTCTTATGGCAGAAAGTGAAGAAGAACTAAAGAGCCTCTTGATGAAAATGAAAGAGGAGAGTGTAAAAGTTGGCTTAAAGCTCAACGTTCAGAAAACTAAGATCATGGCATCTGGTCTCATCACTTCATGGCAAATAGATGGGCAAACAGTGGAAACAGTGGCTGACTTTATTTTGGGGACTCCAAAATCACTGCTGATGGTGACTGGAGCCACGAAGTTAAAAGACGCTTACTCCTTGGAAGGAAAGTTATGACCAGCCTAGACAGCATATTGAAAAGCAGAGACATTACTTTGCCAACAAAGTCCGTCTAGTCAAGGCTATGGTTTTTCCAGTAGTCATGTATGGATGTAAGAGTTGGACTATAAAGAAAGCTGAGCATTGAAGAATTGATGCTTTTGAACTGGGTGTTGGAGAAGACTCTTGAGAGTCCCTTGGACTGCAAGGAGATCCAACCAGTCCATCGGAAAGGAAATCAGTCCTGGGTGTTCACTGGAAGGACTGATGTTGAAGCTGAAACTTCAATACTTTGGCCACCTCATGTGAAGGGTTGACTCACTGGAAAAGACCCTGATGCTGGGAAGAACTGGGGGCAGGAGAAGAAAGGTATGACAGAGGATGAGATGGTTGGGTGGCATCACCGACTCAATGGACATGAGTTTGGGTAAACACTGGGATTTGGTGATGGACAGGGAGGCCTGGTGTGCTGCAGTTCATGGGGTCGCAAAGAGTCGGACACGAGTGAGTGACTGAACTGAACTGAAAGGCCAGCAAACCTTTTGTTTCAGGGAAAAATAAAAAGGACTGTACAAGAAAGAAGAATGGGTTATGTGTATTACATAGCTCAGCTGTGAACAGCATTGGAATAGCCCTGACGATGGTTATCTCTGAACAGATCTAACCAAAATCACAGTATCACTAAAAAGGGAGGGTGAGAGTGGAAGGGGGGTAGGTGTGAGCAAGGAGAGGTGGGTCCAAAAGGGGAGTGCCACATGCACCCTTCAGCAGGATGTCGACCTCATCCGGAACCAAGAAATCAGCCAGAAGCCTCCAGGAGGTGTCTGCGCCAGAGATAAGGAGGGAACGGTCAGCAGGTCCAGCTTAAAGGGCAGCCCGACCGCCTCTGAGAAGCGTGAGCAGGGGATACAGGAACGAGGGTCTGCTGTTTCTCATGTCAAGTCTCAAAGACGATCTGATTCTCTCAAGCAGGCACAAGGATAATTCTGAAAAGTGTAAAAACCAAAGGAGAGCTGGAAAAAGCAAACTCTAGAGACAGTGAAAACATCAGTGGTGGCCAGGGGTTCAGAAACAGGTGGGACCAAGGGATAGTCAGAGCTTCCAGGTGGCGCTGGCAGCAAAGAGCCCATCTACCAATGCAGGAGGATCCCCTGGAGGACCGCGTGGCAACCCACTTCAGCATTCTTGCCGGGATCACCTGGTGGACAGAGGAGCCGGGGGGGGCTAGAGTCCACAGAGTCACAAAGAGTCGGTCACAACTGAAGTGACTCAGCACGCACAATGCAACATTCACGGCAGTGAATTATCAGTGGGACACTACTGCTGGATATGGGTCACGCTGTATTCGTCAGAACCCACAGGATGGATGGATAATGGATGGATGACGCCATGAATGAACCCCAGGGCAAACTGTGGAGTTCGGGCGGTAATAATGTATCGACACCAGCTCATCAGTTGTAACAGAGGGCCACCAACATGCAAGATGCTACTAGCAGGAGAAATTGGGAGGGAGTGGAAAGCATGTCTGTGGGAACACACTGGTTTCCACTCACATTCTCTGTAAACATCTAGAAGAAATTTAGTGACTACTCTTTTTTGTTGTTGGTGGCGAAACCATGAGGCATGTGGGATCTTAGTTCCTGGAGCAGGGACTGAAGCTGCACGCCCTGCGGTGAGTGTGGACTCAACCACTGGACTACCGGGGGGCTCCCCAGGATCTCCTCCTGAGAGAATCAGAGTGAGAAGAGAAGCGTCTCCCCACCCAACTCGTCGGGACTTTCCGGGGTGCATGAGGCCAACTGCACATCCTTCTGTCAAAAACCGCCCCCCGAGGGGCTGCCTGGCCCCGTGTCCCCTCCGTCACCCGCGCCCAGTCTTCCCAGAGCGATCCTTCCGCGGGAACCCTCACCACGCTGCGCTCACTCTCTCGTGGGTCTCCTCAGTCTCTCCCACCAGACCACAGCCTCCTGGTGTCCAGAGGCTGCTACCTTACCTCTGATTCTCCAACAGCAGACACAGCAGCAGGCTCGTCAAGGAGCAGTTAATTTTTATGTCTCTTCTGATGAAATGTAATTTCCGTGAGGGTAGGGACTGCATCGCACGCTTGACTTATCTCCCTGAGCTTCTGGGGTCTGATTCACTGGAAAGTTTCTGGTCTAATATCCTGGGACTTTCAGGCAAGACCACCTCTAACTCCTAGAGACTTCCCAGGCTTCCCAGGTGGTGCTAGTGGTAAAGAACCTGCCTCCCACTACAGGAGATTTAAGAGACCCAGGTTCGAACCCTGGGTGGGGAAGATCCCCTGGAGGAGGAAATGGCAACCCACTGCAGTATTATTGCCTGGAGAATCCCATGGACAGAGGAGCCTGGCGGGCTACGGTCCGTAGGGTCACAAAGAGCTGGACATGACTGAAGCAACTTAATCACGCATGCACCCCCTAAAGACAGAGATTTCCATTCTTCAAACCTAGAAGATGAAGTGTTCTCAGAGGAAAACCCAGACTAACACCCTAATAGCAGAGTAAGTGCCTTCTCTCTATACTCGCAGTGCCATGTGGAAGACTTCTTCCCAGTCTAAATTCCTCATGTTATACCTTTAACCAGGCTTCCCTGGTGGCTCAGATGGTAAAGAATCTGCCTGCCAACTCAGGACACTTGGGTTCCATCCCTGGGTCAGGAAGATCCCTTAGGGGTGGGCATGGCGACCCACGCCAGTGTTCTTGGAGACAAAGGGACCTAGCGGGCTATGACTTTGTGACTAAACAACTTTGACCTATTTCCTATTTACTTCTCCTGGGCAGAAGAAGAAAAAAGCTGATACTTCATTAACAACTCGGCACATCCTTAGATAAAGTTGCCATGTCTTCCTTCAGCCTTTGTTCACTGAGGTTCAGTGAGAGGCCCGGCTGTCTGTCTGGGTGTCCACCTGTCCTGAGGCCCAGGCACGGCTCACCTGCTGGAGCCCTTCAGTGATGGACGTTACCGGAGCCATTCCACAGGTCAGCGACGAGAGCATGTACCCATCGGAGCCGATGGAACTGCTGAAATTTCCTTGCTGAAATAGAAAGAAAGGAAAGAGGCAATGGTAGCAACATGGAAAGGAATCAGTTCACACATCAGAAATGACGACACGTGTCCATTCACGTCGGCGGGGAGGAGCGGTCACGGGTACACGTTTGAGCTCGAGGGTGAGCGTGGCCGTGGCAGACAGGCTGGGGCGGCTGGACGGACACTTCTCAAGGTGTGGGCCACGGACCCTGAGTGTCGGGAGACCCTTCCCCAAGGACAAACCCACAGGCATGCCAACACTAAGAGGTTAACCGCCTTTTTTCACCCCGTGACACTCGCACCGATGGGAAATGCCGCTGTCTGGGCAGCATGGACCACAGTGGTGGCGCCTCTCCACTGTCCCAAACACTTACAATGATAAATACACACAGGAAGAAAACAAATTGTTCAAATCTCCAAAAAAAATTTAAAGGTCAGTTTTGCTTAAAACTGCACTTGTTAAGCCATAAAATGGATCGTTTTGTTAAATCTCAACCCTGGAGGACATTGTTTTTCCTGATTTTTTTAATTGGAGTATGCTGCCTTACAATGATGAGCCTGCTTCTGCTGTCAGCACAGTGCCTCAGCCACACGTGTGCGCACACCGCTCCTAATGGGGGGAGAGGGTCCCCACAGAAGCTTAGCCAGCCAGAGAAGAACAAACGTCGCATACTGACGCGTGTTTGTGGAATCTAGAAAGACGGTGCAGATGAACTCATTTGCAAAGCAGAAATAAAGACACAGACGTCACGGACAAACGGACAGACAGCCACGGGCGGGGGGGGGCAGCTGGGCCATGGGGACCGAGGTGCATGCCTGCCGTGTGCAGACCGACAGGCAGCACGAGCCCGCTGGACCAGCACAGGGGCCTCCTCGGCACCCATGGACACGTCTTCCCACTATTCCGCACGACAAGGAGGTGCACACGGGAGGGCCCCTCGTGCTCTGCGCCTCCAGGACGCGCCCTCCTCCCACCGAGCCCGTCAGGAAGGGTTCCACTGCTTCCACGGACCGCTCCTACAGCAAGAACCAGGACTGATCGCCTGTGGTCATTCAGATGGGGGAACTTGGAAGACTCTTTGCAGAAAATGAGTGAAAAGACTGGCACTTCACGGAAAACCGGCAGCTTTTGTAGTCAGTGGGAACGTCTGAGCTAGAACTGGGCAAAGCGTGTGTCTGCCATCCTGAGGCGGTCAGCTTCTCAGTTACAGAAGGACTATCATAAGATCAGCAGTGAAATGAATGAATGCAATTTTCTTGGATAACTCAGGGAATCCATATTTTCCCAAAGATGAATACATAACATTACAAAATCATGAATGGGTACAAAACACTGCTAGGCAGACCGATGGACTGTCATGGAACAGAGAACAGAAAGTTCACTGATAGAATTTCTATTTTCACACTGCAACTAACCTTTAAGAAACTACTATTCATCTAGTTTAGGTTTTATGTCAAAAAAAAAGGAACGTCCACAGTCCTCTGAAAAGCCTGCAGAGCCTCCCTCCCTTTTCCAGCCGCAGTCTCCGCACGGCCAGCCTCACTCTGCAGCCTTCACACAGAATGACACGGCAGACGGCGAGCAGGAGCAGCTCCGGGGCAGCCGCTCTCCATCAACACAGATGTTACAGAGGCTGGTGGGGCGAAAAACAATGCTGCCCTTCCCCCTAAGTTTGTTTTGAAAAATATTTTTGTTAAAAAAATGTTACAGTAAAATACACTGAATTTATTACTGTCATTTTAAATGAATAAATAAATCCTCTTTAAATGACACAGTTTCACTTTCTGATGTAACAAATATTGATAAGGATAAGCCGTGGAACCAAAAGTTCTCTGGGGTTGTGGACAAGTTTAGGGTGGAAAGTGCTCGAGAAATGAAAAAAGCGTGAGAACGGACTAAAGGAATCCTGCTGGAGCACAGTGGAGAAGGCGTCCCGCTGGAGCACAGTGGGGAGGCAACGGCGACCCACTCCAGTGTTCCTGCCTGGAGAACCCCAGGGACGGAATCCTGCCAGAACACAAAGAGCGGCTTCGAATCATTAAAACACGGAGTGTGTTCACTCTGACACGAGACAAGCAGGAAGAACAAAGTCTGCCCAGTCCGCAGGTGCCACCTTCCTGTGCCTTCGAACACAATCGGGGCAGAGTCCTTCCCACGTCCGCAGACGTTTTAATAGCCTTCAAGGCTTCCTGCATTCTGTTCGGCAAGGCCCGAACGTGCAATGGACGTTCCTTCAAGGCCAAGGTCCAGCCAGCTGATGCTTCCCATTCCGATCATCCCCAAGCTTCCTCAATCCAACGCGGGCCTAAGGATCACACGCATGTTTATGTGTCCCCTGCACATGGATATTTTTCTGCATGTGGGTGAACAGGAATGCTGCCCAAAAGCCTGTGGCCCACACATCGTCCTATAGCACAGCACCTGGTTTCGAGAAGGGCCGCTCTGGAACGCCGAAGTGCATCAGCCAAGTTGACAGGATGACGGCCTAGGGGGCTGGCAGCACTTTCTTATTAGTAAACATTTGGTAAAAGGATAAGGGGAAGCAGGAAAGGGAGAGGAAAACCCTTAAACAAGTGTGGCAGTAAAACCCCCAAAACAATCTAGAACTGAAAACGCTGCGGCAGGGAAGGAAGACGACAACGCGCCCAACAGGCTACAGTGCAGACCGTGCACACGTCACAGGGGAGCTCACTGTCCTTTCAAGGACCAGTGAACAGATCAGCTCTCGACTGATCGACCTGCTCCTACGATTAAGGGACACAACTACGGGACTTCCCTGGTGGTCGGTGAGTAAGAACCCGCCTGCCAGTGCAGGGGACACAGGTTTGACCCCTGGTCTGGGAAGAGCCCACATGCCACAGAGCAGCCCGTGTGCCAACAACCGCTGCGCCCAGACCCCAGAGCCGGGAGCCACAGCGACAGCAGCCGGGGCCGAAGCATCCACACTCCTTGGCAGAGAAGCACCGCAGTGAGAAGCCTCTGCAGCACGGGGAGGAGGAGCCTCTGCTCGCCACAGCCAGAGCAAGCCCACACGCACCAACAGAGGCCCAGCGCAACCAAAAAGTTAAATTAAAAAAAAAGATATATGACTAGTTTCCAGAACTTATTAATCAACATGGAATTAACCAGGGAAGAAAAGAGCAGTCTATGTATTAGATATGATGAATTTAATGCACACACACACACAAAAATGCTAGTAATTTTATGTTTTGAAATAAACCCTGGGACAAATACCTTTTTGGAAACACAGCACTGTGACTATTAACAGGGGAACAAGGGTTTTACTTACTATGGCATCTTTAACAATTTGTTTGGCCACTTGTTCTGGTTTGCAGACCGATGTGGTCTCTGAAATAAGACGTGTCTCTAAAGGCTAAAAGGTGAAAAAAAAACCAGACGTTATCAACACCGTTACTACCCACTACATTAAAGAGCAAATGATTTTGACATTCCTCCTCCCCTAATTTATACTTAATTCCAGTTTTCTACCTTTGAACAGATTCCTATTTTTAGAACTAAGTCCATCTGGATTCCAAATCAGTTTCTACCTTGTTACTGTGTAAAATTCAGCCCCTCACCTCCCCAGTTACTCTCTGTGGGAGGAGAGTCCTGATTCCAGTGAGAACCATCAGAGCTTCATTTAAAATATGAAAAAAAAGAAAGAAGATCCTGCCTTGTCTTTATTTTTAAATCTTTGGACTGACATGCAAGCCATGTGCTCAAAATTCTTTAGGAGGGAGTTTCAGTTACAAGTTTCAAAACTGAAGCCTTAAATGGTATGAAACGATAAATTTTATTTACCATGTGGGCTTGAAAAAATAAAATAAAAACCAGAACATATTTCCTTAAAATAGAAAAGCGTAGAGCTCATAAAAGTCAAGTGTTTCTCGATGAAGCTGAATTAGGAGGAAAGTCCTTTTGGAGACGCCACCACTCTCCCAGTCCCCAGACCGACGGGACGGTGAGCGGCCAGACCCACGGCAGAGGTCAAAGCACGATGCGCCCTCGACAGGACTCGCGGAGCAAGGCTGAGTGTCATCTACCCACAGAAGTCAGCCCAACATTCTAGCCAAGGAAAAACAAAACACAATCTCACATCAAAACCGAATCTTCATGGGGAATCACCACCTGCTGTCAGCTCTGGCTTCTGCCTAAAAGATCACGCATCAAATGTTGCAAATCTGCTTAGCAGATTTCCCTTATTCTAAAACAGGGCACTCAGGCTAACTTTATTTCTTTGAAATAGCAGTCATTTTAGGAAGCAGAGTCAAAAAGAAATGAAGTAGGGGAAAAGCTTCTAAACCATAGACATCTTTCTGAAAACACACAGCCCACGGAGCCGAAGTGCTCATTTTTATGTGGTGCAGATCCGCACTGAGCAAGCATCCCTGAGAAAGAGAAGAAAGCCAATCGACACCAAGTTCAAGGCGGGAAGTTCTGACTGATTCCTCTCTTTCCACTTTGCCTGCTCAGAGAGCGCCTACTGCGTGTCAAGGCAGGTTCACGTGAACAAAGCGCAGAGCCTGGCTGCAGCTCAGGATGACTGACAGTCCCTGTATGACTGGTAAAGTCCAGAGGCAAGCAGACACCACGGAGAACAGTCAGGGCAGGGCGGAGGACGGTGAGCAGCCCGCGGGAGGGACGCTGAGACACAGCAAGTCAGGGGAGTCCTCGCCAGGGTGACGGCCGCGCAGAGGTGAACAGGAACGCAGGAGGAAGATCCACTCGAACACCCAGAGGGGGCGGCAAGAGCGAAGCCAACACGTGGGATCGGCCAGCAGGCTCAGGGGACGGACAGAGCTCCGGCATGGCTGAGGCCGAGAAGAGGAGAAAGCGCGGTGGGCTGGTGGCCAAGGTCTGGACGGGGAACCTGAACGGCTCCAGCGAGCTGGGGTCCCGGGGAGCCACACGCTACAGAATGCTACCAACACCAAAATGAGGACTTTGATTCTAACTTCCAATGAAACAGAGGCAGACATTCCATGTCTCGGTCTGCACGGCAAGTATTTAACAGCCACAAAGTGACTGCATCATAGAGCTGCAGACAAATCATTTCCACCATTCTAGAACATTCTGTTAGACCATGCTGCACAAGAGTTTTTGATCTTTGGGGTTTGGTGTTTTTTTTTTTTTGAGTTTTGCTTTTTGGCTTTTTGCTCACAAGAGGGGGCTTAAACAGGTGAGTGACAAGACCTGACTTGTCCTTTAATAGGATCACTAGCTATGCTATGAAAAAGACTCCACTCCAGGTAGGTAAGAACTAGGAGCAGGCAGACCACGTTGAAGACCCTTAGAGCAGCTCAGGCGACAGTGTCAGCGACTCACACTGCAGGGTCGGTAGTGACATCTGCAGCTAAAAAAAAAGTCAGACCAGGGACAGGTCCTGTGAGCAGAGGCCAGCGTGCTGCGAGAGGGGGGTCCAGGCTGGCTTCGGGGCTCCCAGCCTGAGCAGCCGTGAGAACGGTGGGCACCAGAAATGAGATGGAAAATAGCAAGGGGGAACAAGAAGGAATTCAAAGTGCTGATTTTGAAATGTTGAGTCTCAGCACCCATTAGACCTCCAGGCAGAGACAGTGGATCAGCAACCACTTCAAGTTCTTAAATGCACTTAAGTCCAGAGGAGAAAATACTATCATTAAAGAGTACTACGTGTCACGCTAAGTCATGTCAGACTCTGCGACCCTGTGGACTCAGCCTGCCAGGCTCCTCTGTCCATGGCATTCTTCCCCACCCGGGGATCGAACCCGTGTCTCTTAAGTCTCCTTCTCTGGCAGGCCAGTTCTTTACCACTAGCGTCACCTGGGAAGCCGAAGGCTATTAACTTCTTAGTTAAAAATACAAGCCATACTCTCCATCAGAAAGAAAACACCTTACTCATTCAACCAAGCCTGAAGACCCGTAGCAAAAATGGCCTTTGAAAACAGGGTCACCCAGAACTTTCCTCCAGTCCAGTGATTAGGACCCAACGCTTCCACTGCAGGGGGCCTGCGTTTGATCCCTAGTTTGGGAACTAAGATTCCCACAAGCCGTGTGGCACTGCCAAAAAATAACAAAGAAAATAGAGCTATAGCCTCCAAGATTTCAAATGAAAGTTCCAGAAAGCTCTGAGCTCTTGCAAACACATGTACTGAAAGAAGCTCAATTTCCTGACGAAAATGCCTGTGAGCTGAAGGGCAGAAAGACAGAAAACAGGAAAAGGGGTTCCAACGTTCAAGACTGGAAACGGGGCACAGACAGGCATTCTTACCTTGGTTTGGTTTTCTTTTGCAAACCCGGGGGTGTCTGTGTCTGGTGGGTAGGCAACTGTGACATACACATTGTAAGGCTTCACCTGCATTTCAGAGACAACATCGGGCCCTTTAGTAAAGCAAGACAGCTCCGCATCCCCCTTATCAGCTCGCGCTGGTTGCCAGGCAGGCGCTCTACCCGCGGCCCGGACTTCTCCGGAGGTGGTGAGACCAGCAGGGGGTTCAGCAAAAGGAGCGGCATGTGCAGTCACGTCTGACTCCTGTGACCCCGTGGACGGCAGCCCGCCAGGCCCCTCCGTCCATGGGATTCTCTAGGCGAGAGTACTGGAGTGGGCTACCACTTCCTCCCCCAGGGAATCTTACCCACTCAGGGATCGAACCTGTGTCTCTTGCGTCTCCTGCATTGTAGGCAGGTTCTTTACCCACTGATATACCAGAGAAGCCCCTACCACCCGCTGAATCAGGGAACTCTTGGCCCTGAAGATCATTTAGAGATAAAGTTACAGAGCTCACCGAGCCCCTGTTCCAGAAAACAGCCGGGCCTGAGCTACAGAGGCTTGCCTGCCTCCTTCTCAGGTTCTTCTGCTCCCACTGACCAGGGCCTGGAGGCCGCCGTGAGGACAGCCCACGGTGCTAAAAGGAAGCCCGCTCGCCCCTCGGCCTGACCCCGACTGCCCAGCACGGCGGCCACGGCCACAGGCAAGTCTGTTCCTTGGCCATCCAGCTGCAAAGCTGCTCTCCTTCACCCTTGTTTCTCAAACTACTGCTCTGCTAATCTCACCTACAATACAGGCTGAGACCACTCAAATCCCTCCCCTCTGCCCCAGACCGAGTGACACCATCCCCGAGAGTCTGCTGGCCCAGGAGTCCCCAGCACCAAGGAGGCTCAGGGCTCACTTCTTCAGCCAACAGGGTGCCCCTCGGGGGTTCCCCCAAGTCAGACCAGGACAACCTCACCCGCATCTAAACACAGAAACTCCTTCCCAGCTTCTCTTCCCAGCACCTCTGCCCGATCTGGAACAGGATCCCAGGCTTGATTCCCTCTCTGCCAGGTGTCCCCTCCGGAACCTCTCTGCTCAGAACACACTCCGACGACCGCCTGGCTGGGACCGCCCGGCTGGGACGCGGCCCCCCACGGACCCCTGCTGCACACCCCTGTGGCTCAGTGACGCTAAGGTGGGTGATTCAAACCTTCTGAACCTCGGCCACGACTCTGCTTGCTCCTGGCTCACTGCGAGTCCCCTGGCAACACCGAGGGGACCCAGACAGGCACTGGCCCGAGAGAGGCCCCTGCACATTTCAAGGAGGCTGACAGGTGAGTCACATGGCACCTCGGGGCAGTCAGGGTCCTGTCTGACATTCAGCCTTTCTCCCCCTGCTTCCCTCAAGCCCGGTCCTGCAGGGGCACCAGCAGGGGGCTCGGATATGCAGGCCGGGAGACTGCGCTTGCTCTGGGAGACTGCGCTTGCTCTGCATCAGGGGGTGGGCAGCCCCAAGGCCCAGCGCACTCACAGCAGCTCTGGACTTGGGCCAGGCAGGGAGGCTGATGAGCAAGCAATTTCTCGTCCATTGTTTTCACGATAGCGACTAGAAAGTGTCTCCCACGGCCTTGCCCTTTGCCGAGCACAGACCAGAGAAAAATACCACCGCCATCAAACAAAAAGTCAGTGAGCAGTAATCAGACAGCCCACCCAAAGCCTGAAGCTGGCGGCTCAGACACGGCCGCTGCAGGGACAGTCCCCCTGCCCAGCCACGATGGGCCAGGACAGGGGTGTGGTAAAGTCCATGGCAGGACATCAAGGTGGCGCTTCTCCAACTCACGGTTATGGCTGAGCTTCCAGAAAAGCTTACCACTTTTCAGAACAGCTTTTTCCCAGGGGTGGGGTTGGGAGAAACCAGCCCAACCCCTTTCTGAGCACTGGTATCCTCGGTATAATCCCGGAACCAGATGACCCTCTCAGCCTACGGCTGGATACCTCCAGTGGCTACGAACTTAACCACTGTATTTAGTTGTTTTAACGTCTGTTTATTTAAATCTTGGGGCTTCCATGGGGGCTCAGACAGTAAAGAATCCGCCTGCAATGCAGGAGACCTGGGTTTGATCACTGGGTCAGGAAGATCCCCTGGAGAAGGAGATGGCGACTCCCTCTAGCGCCAGAGTCCACGGGGCCGCCAGGAGTCGGACCCGACTGAGAGACAGACACGGCTCCCCACGTGGGGGCTCCAAGCCTTCGCCACGGGACCACCGGGGAAGTCCCCACTGCATCTATTTACCCAGCAAGTGAAAGTGAGGCAGACGGCATCACTGACTCAGCGGATGTGAGTCAGAGAGCAGACTCCTGAGACAGCGGAGGACAAGAGACCCCCGCACGGCAAGACTGTGGGGCCACGAGTGCTGGACACGACGAGCGACTGAGCAACGGCAGCCACCCAACAAGTACTTGTTGCATTATTTCTATGCCCTCAGGGAGCTTACAGGCTCCAGACACTCCTGGTCAAATAATCTGTTAAAATCTAAATCAAGTAACTCTGGTTGTGGTTTAGTCGCTCAGGCGTGTTTGCGAACCCCTAGACTGCAGCCACCAGGCTCTTCCGTCCACGGGATTCTCCAGGCAAGAGCACTGGAGTGGGTTGCCATTTCCTCCTCCGGGGGATGTTCCAGACCCAGGGATCGAACCCGGGTCTCCTGTGCTGGAGGTGATCTCTTTACCATCTGAGCCACCAGGGAAGCCCCCCAAAACTAACTCCACACCTTGATTTAATTAACTACAGTAAGTCCCCTACTGTAAGCGAGTTCCTTAAAGTGCAATTTGTTCCTAAGAACAATGAAGTTAGCCTAGGTACCCAACCAACACACTTAGTACTGTGCTGTAACAGGTATATAAACCTATTATACATAAAAAAAATTTTAAATGTTACACTACAGTACCTTGAAAAGTACTGAACTACAGTACAACAGCTGGCATACAGGGGCTGGCACTGTGAGAACAGCAAGGAGCGTCTCTGATTGGGGGCAGGAGATGGCAGAGCTGAAGGCCCGTCAGCAGGAGACCGAGAGCCAGCGCCGACCTCACTCGCAGCGTGCAGACCCGACGTACCACAGCACGTCCCGTCTCTGAAAGCTCCCGGCTTGAGGGGTCCTATATAGGGGACACACGCAGCCCCCGACCCCGCAGAAAAGGAAATGAGGGTACTGCGGCCTCACTGGTTCTTGCTAAGATAGTGCTGACCCCTCGAGACCACTGCTGCTAAGAATTCAAGCCAGGACTGCACTGATGCTGTTTAGCCACTGTCTGTGTCTCCCTGGCCCTGCTGACCAACTCCTCTCTCCTCCACCACTGGTTTGCCTGATCCCAGCGTACCATCATTTCCTCCCTTCCACCTGGCCTCATTCTCAAAGATGCTCACTTACTCAAGATCTAATTTATTAGCCAAACAATCTCACCTAAAGGCGTGCTGTTCCTCATCCCATCAAAGCCAAGACAAGGGCAGAGAGCAGGGAGGAGCTTCCTGGGGGTCCCCGGGTGAAGAACCTGCCTTCCAGCACAGGGCTCTCGGTTCCATGCCTGCTCGGGCAACTTGATCCCTCAAGCCGCGGGGCAATGAGCCTGAGCGGCAACCACTGAACCTGCAGTTGCAACTAGAGAGCCCTCGTACACCCAAGACTCAACACAGCCAAATAAACAAAGTAATAAACAACCATTAAAAAAGAAAAGCAAAGACCTAGGAGCTGGAGAAAGCATTAGAGTTGCTGACAGTGAAGCTCCAGAACTTAACGCTTCAGCTTCCTTTTGAGCAGGAAAAGATAAGGGAAGGGTGGGGAGTGCTCGGGACCGGGCATGGGGAAGTGGGACACCAGACTTCTTTTACTTGGTCTCTGGTGCTGCATCTTTCACTACACTCCCACCTCAAAAGTCTGCTTTCCTAAAAGAACAAGTTTTAAAATCTTTAAGTGGTGTCTTTATACCTAAAAGACTGAGTTTAAAAAAGAAAGCAAAAAAATGCCAACAAAGCATTCTTCCAAATTTAGTTATTGCACATAAAGCATTTCTAGACCCAACTTTAGTTTAGGGAAGAAGAGTGTGGTGGAGGAAGATTTAGGAGTTCATTAAACAAGAAACAATAATCACAGGCACTTAGAGCCTGAAGTATAGAATGTTTCATTCACAAAAAACACCAGCCGCCTTGGCTAAACAGACCAACAGAAATACGACAGCGTAAGTTTGTAAGGGAACAACCATACTGGTGAAGTTCTGCTCGAACGTGCGAGATTCTGACAACTGGACTTACTTCCCCTCAAATCTGTTTTCCACGGTACATGTTAATTTCAGTTTTTGCTTCCGTGAGGACATTTTATTTTAATAGAGTCCAAATATGGAGCAAAGTTAAGCCACACTGGCAAGTCCAGACTGGCCACCTGTGGCCTGTGAATCACACGTGTCACTGAGGGGCTTCCGGGCCTCGCCCAGGAGCGCAGCCCCGTCTCTTCCCTCGTCTTTACTAGCATCTTCCTTCGACCCAGAAGGGAACCAGGCCACGCAGAGCAGATATGCGCCCTGTGTGACTCCTGGGGTCCTTCTGCGAGACAAGCTCGGGGACAAAAAGCCCTCCCACGCAGGCCTTGCAATCCCGAAACTCGCTTTCTCCTGCTGGGTTTCTGAGACCAAAGAGAGGGTCTGAGGCAGCCCTGACCCAAATTACAGATGCATCACAGAGCAGACAGGGAGCTGAAAGGCACAGACTTTGTTACTATTTCTGTTACAAAGTCACCGTGTGGCTTCCAGCAACCAGACAGCATTTTGGAAAACTCAGTTTTATTATCCAGAAGGCTGCACAAGGACATCTGCCTCCTGTATTTCACGAAACTATTGTAAAAGAAAATGCTTATTCATAAAGGGATGCATCAAAGTGAAAGCTACAAAAGAAATTACTGGCGTTCTTGTTGGAAATTTCACAGCCATACATGTCCCACTGACTAAGCATATAGTGACCTGTTATCAACGAAGCGTATCAAGGACGTTGATGAAAACAAAATTTGTGGCCGATTCCTCTGGGACGAGGCAAGCACAGCGTGCTGGTCCCAAAGGGGCGGCTGGGGGCTCACACTGACCTGGGACGCGGGCGGGTGGGGGCTCGCACTGACCTGGATGAGGGGCAGGCAGGGGCTCGAAATGACCTGGACGCGGGGTGGGTGGGGGCTCGCACTGACCTGGGATGCGAGCTCACCAAGTATCAGCACCACCCAGGGCTCTCTGGGGACTTTCGGAATCAGAGGTTGGCAAGCTATGGCCTGAGGACCAAACCTGGCCCTGTATCTGCTCCTATGAATAAAGATTTACTGGCCCGCATCCAAACCTGTTTGTTTAAACCTCCCACAAGGCTGTGTTCCTGCTGTCATAAGCCATCTGAGTAGTTCCAACAGGCACCATCTAGCCCGCAAAGGCTAAAATATTCACTTTGGTGCTTTGGGGGAAAAAAAAACACCACTCCTGATCTAAAGCAAGAGGCGAGACCCTCAAACCGCGCCCTCGTGGTAAGAGGACTGCGGCTGCCGCCCGGTCGCTAGGTCGCGCTCGTGCCCCACGGACCACAGCCCGCCAGCTCCTCTGTCCATGGGATTTCCCAGGCAAGCGTGCTGGAGTGCGTTGCCGTTTCCTTCTCCCCCAAGAGAAACAGCCAAAATTAATTTTCTTCTGGGCTTTTAACATCATGAGGTAGTGTTACATTTCAGGATACAGTTGACCCCTGAACAACGTGCAAGTCAAAGGCACTGACTCCCTGCATGACCACATTTAAAACTTCACATCTGACTTTGCAAGGGGCCCTCCACACCCACAGCGCCGCATCTGAGGGTCCAACCCACGTCAGATCGGGCAGCTCTATCATCTTTATGGAAGAAAGCCACTTACAAGTGGAGCTGTGCAGTTCAAATCCGTGATGCTCAAGGCCAACTATACACAGAATCACAAAGAATTTCACCTTAAAGTACAGGGTTTCGGAAAGACCCGTGCGAGGCTCTCTGAGCACCCCTGGTGACAGCGGAACAGAAGCCCACCTCACAGATGAGGGGGGGCTGCACACGGCTGACGGGCGCTTATTCAATGCTGACCCCAGCCACATCCTCCGTCCACAACTCGTTCTACTAACTATGAAGGTGAAAAGCACTCCCGTTCACCAGTATTTCTTTAGGATGTTAAAGCAGAAGTATCAGGAGAGCCAAATACAATTTTTAGTCCAAGTCTTCTCACTTTTACCAACAGAGATGATGAGATCAAGCTGAATGATTCATCTGAGAACTGAGGGATGCCCAGGAGCTCCTCCCTCACACACACGCGCGCTGTACTGGTCAGGCCAGATGGCTCAGTGGTAGAGAGTCTGCCTGCCGACGCGGGAGACGCAAGTTTGATCCCTGGGTCAGGAAGAGATCCCCTGGAGGAGGAAATGGCAACCGACCCCAGTATTCTTGCCTGGGAAATCTCAATGGACAGCAGAGCCTGGCGGGCTATAATCCACAGGGTCGCAAAGAGTCAGACCTGACTGAACACCTGAATACGCATGCATAAAGGACAGATATTTTCATTAAAGGAATATCTTTAAAGAATGTTAAAGAACAATGACCAAAAAAAGAATAAAGTATCTGGTTACCCTTATGCATACTCACAGTGTTAGGTCAATACAGTCACAGCTTAACAGTTTTTTTAAATTTTTATGTATTATTATTGTTTTTTAATCAAGGTGCATCTTTCTTATTTTTATCTTTTGGCCGCACTGTGCAGCATGTGGACCTTCCCCAATCAGGGATTGAACCCGTGCTGCCTGCAGTGGGAGCCTGGAGTCTCAACCACTGGAAAACCAGGGTCTGACATAGTTATTTTATTGTTTTACTTCACTGCACTTAATAGATACTGCATTTTTTTACTAATTGAAGGTTTGAGCTTCCCAGGTGGCGAGAGTGGTAAAGAACCTACCTGCCAATGCAGGAGACATTAGAGACGAGGGTTCGATCCCCGAGTCAGCATGACCCCTTGGAGCAGGGCACGGCACCCCACTCCAGCGTTCTTGCCTGGAGAATCCCACGGACAGAGGAGCCTGGCGGGCTGCAGTCTATGGAGTCGCACAGAGTCGCACATGACCAAAGCACCTCAGCGCGCACGCAGAGATACTGCATTGTTTACCAAGTGAATATCAGTGGCAATCCGGCATTGAGCAAGTCTATTGGCATCAGTTTTCCAACAGCAGCTGCTCACTTCATGACTGTGTAATCACACATTTGTAATTCTCCCAATATTTCAAACATTTCATCATGACTATATTTGTTATGGTGATCTGAGATCAGCGATCTTTGATGTAACTACTAAGACTCACTGAAGGCTCAGAATATGGTTGACATTTTTGAGCAATATAGTATTTTTTAATTAAGGAATGTACACTGTTTCTTTTAATGTTATTGCACACTTAACAGCACAGTATAGTATGAACACAGCCTTTATACGAACCCGGAAACCAGAAAATTCATATGACACTCTTTACTGTGACCTTCACTTTACCACAGACGTCTGCGACACAGGAGCTGTGCAGTCTGCCAGCTAGACTACGAAGACGTTAGTGCTGCTGAGCTAGCTTCAGTCGCTCAGTCGTGTCCAACTCTTTGCGACCCCATGAACTGCAGCACACCAGGCTTCCCTGTCCATCACCAACTCCCGGAGTTTACTCCAACTCATGTCCATGAGATGGTTGGTGATGCCACCCAACCATCTCATCCTCTGTCGTCCCCTTCTCCTTCCACCTTCAATCTTTCCCAGCATCAGGGTCTTTTCCAATGAGTCAGCTCTTCGAATCAGGTGGCCAAAGTATTGGAGTTTCAGCTTCAGCATCAGTCTTTCCAATGAATATTCAGGACTGATCTCCTTTAGGATGGACTGGTTGGATCTCCTTGCAGTCCAAGGCACTCTCAAGAGTCTTCTGCAACACCACAGTTCAGACGCAAACTGTGTGTTAAATTAAGCAAGCCAAATACCTCACAGCCATCTTGCTTCTGTTGATACCTATCACCTTTCATGCAATGAAAACAAAGTGAAGTCGCTCAGTCATGCCCTACTCTTTGCGACCCCATGGACTGTAGCCTACAAGGCTTCTCTGTCCACGGGATTCTCCAGGCAAGAGTACTGGAGTGGGTTGCCATTTCCTTCTTCAGGGGATCTTCCAGACCCAGGGATCGAATTGGAGTCTCCCACATTGCGGGCAGACGCTTTACCCTCTGAGCCACCAGGGAAAACAGGACAACTGCAAATTCAGGGGTGGAGTCAATTCTCTTACACTGAAGACAGATCTACAAAGTTCTAGTTTCAAACAATGACACCAGGAAGAAAGCTACAAACTAAAGGGGAACATGCCCCACTGGGCTGAAACGAGTCAACGGAAAAGTGAAGGCGCTCTTACCTCCATCTGCAAAGCTTCCGCCAGTCCCCTGATGGCAAACTTGGACGAAGAGTACGCCGTGTAACCGAACAGGCCCAGCTGCCCGGCCTGGGAGGACACGAAGACGACTCTGCCCACGCGGCGCTCCTTCATGGTGGCGATCACCGCCCGGCTGGGGTACACGCTGCCCAGGTAGTTGACGCTCATCAGCCTCTGCAGGGAACAAAAAGGCCTGGAGCCCGAGAAGGGCGCACCCCACGGGCACCCGCCCCGAGCCACTGGTGTGCGCCCTCGGGCACCCCCCCCACCCCACCCCCGAGTCATCAGTGGGCACACCTTGGGCACCGCCCTGAATCCCCTAGGAGATCCCCTGGGGGGGGGGGCATGGCAACCCGCTCCAGCATTCTCGCCTGAAGAATCCCACCGACAGAGGAGCCTGGCTGGCCCCAGTCCGTGGGGTTGTGAAGTGTCAGATGCGACTGAGGTGACTTAGCAGGCACACACTACGTCTACTAAAGAAATTGAAGTTAAAACCTTCCCACAAAGAAAATCTCAGGCTTCACTGGTGAATTCTACCAAGCATTTAAGGAAAAATAAACCAAATTCTACACAAATTCTTTCAGAAAACTGAAAAGGACGGGCTATTCCTCTACTGATGCTCTGAGGCCACTAGGAAGTAACATTACAGAACGCTACAGCTGACGTCCCTCAGGACGCAGAAGGGAGGTTCACCCCAGGAACACAAGCCTGGACACATCTGGGAACTGATCATTGTAATTCACCATATTAACACGCTAAAAAAGAGCTCTATGATCACCCCAGCAGATGCAGAAAAAGCACTTGACAAAATTAAACGTCCATTTCATACAAAAACTCTCAGCAAATTAGGATAAACTGCTAAACCCTATAAAGGGTACCTACCAAAAATAAAACTACAGCTAACATCATACTTAAGAGTAAAAGACTGACTGCTTTTTCCCTAAAGTCAGGAATGAGACAAAAATGCCTACTTTGGCCACTTGTATTCAACACTGCACTGGCAGTTCCAGCCCACGGAGTAAGCGTATCTAGATGGCCATGGAAGAGGCAAGACTTGCAGATGACACGATCTTGGATGCAGAAAGTCCAGCGAACACTAGGGTTAATAGCTGAGTTCAGCAACACTGCACAATCGATACACAAAAATCAACTGTAGTTTTCTACATGTGCAATGAAAACTCAAGGAACTGAAATTAAAAAAATCACACGGACATCAAAAAATATAAAATACTGGAAAACAACATGCAAGCCCCACACACTGAAAATTATGAAACACTACTGAGGTGAATTTTAAAAAACTCAAAAGGAGATGTGTATTATGTTGTGTGGGTCAGAGGACCAAATATTGTTAAGATGTCAGTTTTCCTCACATGTATCTATAATGTCCGTGCAATCCCAATCAAAAATAACTCCTCCTGGGACTTCCTTGGTGGTCCAATGGTGAAGAACCCGCCGAGCGATGCAGGGACAGGGTGTGATCCCTGCTCAGGGAGTTGAGACCCCACTCGCTGTGCAGAGCCTGAGCCGCGCGCCTCCACGACGCCACCGGGGACAGGGGCACCAGGGCGGGCGGGGCGGGGCGGGGCGCAGAAGGAATCCTCGGAGACCACTTTCTCAAAGTGAGGGAGACAGTGTGATGGGAAACAGGCTGAGAGGGAAGTGAGGTTTCAAAAAAGACTGGATTCATGCATTTTTTAAATATTGCCACATACTTCATATTCTATACGTGTTTTATTTCTTCCTTCACCTCGCTGGTTTCGTGTCTTCTCCTTGTCACTGACACCCACCGCAGCTGCCTGAACTTTTTTTTAACGCCATGCCAGAAGGCAGGCAGGATCTTTGTCCCCTGGCGGGCTCGAACCCGTGACCCCTGCAGAAGCACGGCGTCCCCACCAGGACTGCCGGGGAGGCCCACCAGTCACCCAGTCTTCTGTGCCCAGTGCCTTCCATGCTCGCTCAGTTATGACCCCACGTCTTCGATTCGGTCCCCTTCAGACCTCCCTCAGACGAGGACAGGGGCACCCTCCCCCTCTGCCCCTGGACGGGCCCTGCTTCCCGGCGTCCGGCCGCACAGCTGTGTGCTTATCTGCTGCGGCCACACAGCCCCTTACACACCGGTCCTCCCTGCCGCCCACGGTCAGCCACGGAGTCTGCCGACCTCCCTTCGTATCATCTTCCACACACGCTCACACTTCTCTTTCACCGGCCACCTCTGAAGTCTTTCCCCTCATCACTTCATGCCTAGATTACAACTACTTCCTCCAACTAATTCTTTACACAGCCATTGAGATAATCTTCAAAATCTCCGTCAGTACCTAGAGATAAAGGCATATAGGTCAAGACATCTATCTTTTGATTCCCCCCTGCCCCACGGTGGCTGTGCCGAGTGGCATGCAGAATGCTAGTTCCCAGACCGGGGGTCGAACCCACAGCCCCTGCCGCAGAAGGCAGAGTTTTAACCACTGGACCACCAGAAGTCCTGACCCAGCAGCTATCTTCTCTGCAGAGCTGATAAAGAAGCCTTACGATACTGGGGTCCCAGCTAAGGCATCACTCTGCTCCTGCCTCCGCTGGGCCTGCCCAGCTTGACCTGAAATGGCAGAGTTTGCAGTCTTCCCCCAGCCTACGAGAGCAGGATGTCTGAACCGCTGCTCTGGGGCTCTCCTCTTCCCTAGAAGGGGGTGTACCCTAACTTCACCGACAAGCTCATCCAAAGCCCATCACCACCATGAAGGCGCTACAGACCAGTGAGAGAGAGAGCTGATGCGACATCAAACGAGGATAAACACGCTATGCTCTTAAGAAGACTTTCAAGTCTGCTGTGCACGCCTCTGGCTGACGTGTTTAAAAAACATGAACAGAAACACGACACACTGTCTTCTTCTCTTGGCTTTAGAATGCCAGAGTCTGCTCTTCAACTTTTTTGGGTTTTCACTGTTAAAAACACTGATGCTTGACAAGAAAACCCAGCCTCTCTCGGCTTACAAAGAGCTCTGTTGACAATATGCCTCAGCAAAACCAACCCTAATCTGTGTCAGGCTGGAGGCTACACTCCCGTTCTACAGCTCAAGAAGCCAAGGTCCAGGGGCTTGCATAAACTGCTAAGGCTGGATGGTCCCTGGGGCTAAAACCCTGTCCAGCCTTCCTCTAGTTTGCTGAAGCTTCTGGTAAACTGGAATGCATTTTACCTGTTTCATTCATAGCGCTTTCAGCCATAAACTCGTTCTCCCTTTTAGGGTATGGGCTACCACAGTGAGAAGAGACAAATTTTTACTTACTTCAAAAGTACTAACTTCAAGATCTTCAAACTTTCCTGCAAGTGACATTCCTGCACAGTTTACAAGCATGTCCACCGGGCCCAACTTCTCCTGTGCCTGGAAGTTTATCAAATTGGGCATTAAGGAAGAGAAACAAAAAATCCGTGAGTAGCCAATCAATGCCTACAAATAAAATCTATAAAACTATAAGACCTATAGGGAAGATATGCCAACTCCAAGCCACACATCAAACTGGCAAGGACCATCAAAAGGCGAGTGGATTAATACCAACTGACCCAACCTCTTACTTGTTTTATGACGTTCTCTACTTGGCTATAGTCTTGAGATACATCAACCGATATACAAAGCACCACCTATTAGAGAGAGGAAAAAACGATCAAAGCTATGCAGGGCTGTACAAGAGCTGTCTGTAAAGATTAAAGGCAATGTTTTCCAGTAGATAAGGAGTCCAGTCTGGATGTTCCAATTGCAGGGTTTGAAATCTGCTGACAATACAATTAGGAGAGGCAAACTGGGGGTGGGAGGGCAGTTTTTCCAATGGTTCAGCAGTAAAAGACTCCACCCACAATGCAGAAGATGAAGGAGACCGGGGTTCGATCCCTGGGTGAAGATCCCCTGGAGGAGGGCACGGCTACCCACTCCTCCCCCAGCCCTGAGGACCTTCCCCTTCCTGGATGTGCAAGTCAAGGACTTTCCACACGACCTGAGGCTTCTGCTGGATGAAGAGCAGGGGTAACGAGGAGGGAGAAGGGGTGGACACGGCGTCAGTGAGACTGGCCTTCACCTGGACATTCCAGATCCACATTCTAGATGATGCTCCTCCTCTACCAGAACTCACAGGGACAGTAAAACAACAAAACTGGGGAGACCTGCCAAGCTGGTGGCTTTCCAGTGTCTACAGGCTTCAGAGAAGTGGGTACAGAGAGCCCATTACTAGAGAAAAACTCACACACACACAGAGACGTGGATCAGGACGTCTGCCTTCAGCATGGAACGCAAAGGAAGAAAACTGCAAACACCCAATAAAAGGAACTGATTCAATAAACTCTGGGGTACCCAGGATTACGCCACAGCAGTTTTAAGAGATGAGGCAGATTTATCTGACTGGCATGCAAAGTTCTCTTTGCTTCACCACCTCAGCATCTTAGCATCACCAACTCAACGGACATGAGTTTGAGCAAACCCCAGGAGACAGGGAGGACAGGGAAGCCTGCATGCTGCAGTCCACAGTCCACGGGGCCACATGGCTTAGCAACAGAACAACAGAGTTCTCGAGGGAAAAAATGAGGCAATTAAAACGACAGTGAAACGCCATTTAAAACCCATCAGAAAAGCAAAAATTGGAAAGTCTGTTAATACTAAGAATTGGCAAAGAGTGACTACTGGCAGGAGTGTAACCGTTTTGGTGATGCACACACTCAACAATCTCATTTCTAGGTGTATTCCATCCTTGTACAAAGTGCACAGAGATAGACTTTAGCAATACCAAAAAAGAAAGCAAACTGGGAAAAAAAATAGAAACAACCTAATATCCACCCACAACAGAGCTGATGAATGGAAGAGTCTGTACATGTGATAACACACTAGACAGCAGCAAAAAAAATGAACCATCACTTCATGCAGCAATTGAGAGGAACTTTAACAACAACACCAGGTGAAGAGATCAAGTTGCCTAATACACAAATGATGATATTGTATAAACTTAGAGAAAGATGACAGGTTAGTGATTGCCTAGGGCTAGGAAGGGCTGGAAGAGAGCAGGGACCGACTGCCCGAGACACAGACTCTCTGGGGTGAGGGAAGTGTCCTGACTGACTCTGGTGAGGGCCGCAGCTCTGTACACCTTAAATCAGTGAGCTGAATGGTATGTGAAATTCTATCTCAGCAAAGCTATCAAAATAAGAATGATGCCATAAAGTTCAAAAAGCAGCAGAAGTAAACAATATACTTCTTAGGGTTACATACACTTATGGTCAAATTATTTAAAAGAAAAACAACAAAGGAAGGGAACTCCCTGGTAGTCCAGTGGTTAAGACTTTCAATGCAGGGGGCAAGGGGTCAATCCCTGGTCAGGGAACTAAAATTCTACATGCCATGTGGCACAGCCAAAAGACTAAAAACAAAACAAAAAAAAAACTATAAAAATCAAGTTGGGGGTTACCTCTAGGAATGAGACAGAAGCATAAGGCTGATGTGGGCAAACAGAGGAGATTTCAGGGGCCTGGGAAAAGGCCATTGCTTAAGTTGGGTGATGAGTGTTTGGCTATTAATTTATCATTATGTTTTATCCTAAAATATACATTGTATAAATACATGTACCATTGAATTCATCAAAAAATTACATAATCAAAAAATGTTTTTAATACCTCCTTCCCCTTATGTTAATTTGAATAAATAAAAGCACTCTGTTACTGGGTCACTTGTGTGATGTATGTGTGTCAGAGCCTGTGCGATGCTTTGGTAGTGACCTGAAATCCAAGACAATTCAAGCAAGTTCACCACTTTAAAAACAATGTAATCAGGAAAAGCTGACATGCTTTCAATGAACTATTCACAGACGAAGTAATGGTCTTTTCCTTTGCACACATGTGCTGATTAGACAGAAAATACATCACGAGCCAGTGACTTTACCTGTTTATCATTAATAGAGTGTTTTTCAATTTCTTTCTTTGCCTGCAACAGCTTGTCCTGAAAGCAACAGAGAACAATTAGTTCTGGTGATGGTCTATTTGTCCATTTGTTTGTTTAAAAGGAGAGAAAAAGCAATTTTTGTACAAGGATTTATTAAATGCCAGAAAGCACGCAGGGCAGCAGCTGTGTGGGCAGAGCTACGGACCACACAGCGTAAAGCAGGCTAAGCTATGACAAAGGGGTTTTACTGCAGAGAAAGACAATAAAAAAATGAATGAGCCTCAAAGTCCCAATTATCAGTATTAATTGCTAAGGGTCTCCCATTAATTCTAATAAATGTTTTCATTTGACATTACGGAGATATGGAACATATTCCCAAACTGAAGGGTAGTATGTGTGATTTCACGGCATAATGATTTCCTACAAGACCATCTAAGGAGTCCCTCCTCCACCAAAAAGGCAAATAAAGTAAAAATCACTTGTGAGATGGACAAGGTGAACCTATGCTTGGCTATTTCCAAAAATACTCTGAGGACAAGCAAAACTATCCAGTAATTGAGTAATTCTCCCAAGGTCTCAATTCAGCTTGTTTTAGTCATTTTCAAGAAGACAGAGATCAGTTTCCAGTGCCTCAATTTGCTATAAAGGCTAAAATTTAAATACAGCATGACAGCAGAGAAGAACAAAAGGGGAGTCCTTCCAAAAGACGTGGAGGTTTTCTAAACAAGAATGTATCAGTAATAAAATCATTTTATTCTATTAACACAGAGGGACACCACCTGACTTTGCCAGAGTCAGAGTATAAAATTCCACTAAAGTAACGGCCTTCTGGGTGCCAGAGGCTCGTTCAGCACGGCAGTGCCAGGGCCAGGGGAGCCTGGGCGCGCCTGACCCGCCGGCCTGCCCTGGCTCCTGTCTCGTGCGTCTTCTGTCAGACCTCAGCACTGGATAAACCTCACAGGATGCCGTTTCGTCACAGTCAGGGTTCCAGTCGCCAAAGGTGGTTTCAGTGCCAAAGCAGATGCACTGTTAGAGGAGTCGGGGACAAATAAACGGGAGCTAATTCTGCCTTTCCTCATGTTTTGAAGAAATGATGGCTGCCTGAGCCTGATCTGCACGTTCTCCCAGGGCCCCCATGGCCTGCCACCACCCCCCCGGGCACTGCCCAGCTGCATACCGCCCCCCAGGCAGCCACCACCCCGCCGCCCTCCCTTCATTTCTTCAGCCAAATGAGACGTCCAGAGCAAGAGGCCAAGGCCAGGACGACCCCCGTGGTCCCCCACCCCCCAGACCAGGAGGATGCCGGGGTCCACACCCCACCCCCACCCTCCAGGCTTTGTTGAACTGCTGGGTTAGAAGGAGATATCCCCTGTAGGGTCTGGGTCTCACTAGAGCTGGAGATGGTGTCAGAAGCAGATTACAGAGAGTGCCTACAGTCATCCTTCAGGACTCAGAGGTCAGCCCTACCCGGCCGCTGTTGGCGGCTCCGGGCAGGGGGCGGCCTCCCTGGCTGCCTACGGCCAGGGGTGCACCTAAGTCTCTGCCTCTCCCCAGTCTGCAGCCTCTGCAATGTTGCCTCAGTTCCTGGAGCTAACATGACTTCAACCAGGAAGTTTTGCCCAGAACACAAGAAATAACCAGTCAGATGGTAAAGAATCCTCCTGTAGTGCGGGAGACCTGGGTTCAATCCCTGGGTCGGGAAGATCCTCTGGAGGAGGGCATGGCAGCCCACTCCTGTATTCCAGCCTGGAGAATCCATGGACAGAGGGGCCCAGCGGGCTCCAGTCGAAGGGGTTGCAAAGAGCCAGACACGACTGAGCCCAGCTCCGAGCAGAGACAGGCTTGGCCTCTGTGACTCATGTCATGTTGACTCAGCACCTAAGAACAGACCTGAAGACTCACCTCATTCCGGGCAACCAGAGTTATAAAGGCTCCTTGTTTATAGCACTCGACGGCAATGCACTTTCCAATGCCACTAGAGCCTCCCGTAACCTAAAAGCAGAAATGAAGAAATCTTAGCCTTTGAAACTTCCCTTCTGTGGGAAATTTTAAGAAACTGTGATGGGGGGCTTCCCTGGTGGTCCGAGGTGAAGAGCCCGCCATAGCTAAAAGCAGTGGGAATCTGCTGTCTGACGCGGGAACTCAAACCCGGGCTCTGGAACAACCGAGGAGGTGGGGGCAGGGTGGGGACATGGGTTCCCCGTGGCTGATTCACACGGATGCTTGGCAGAGACCAACACAATTCTGTAAAGCTATTATCCTTCCATTAAACATAAATAAATAATAACAATAAAAAAAGAATCTGCCCTGCAAGGCGGGGAGGCAGTTTGATCCCTGGTTGGGGAACTAAGATCCCAAACGCCCCGGCCAATGAAGCCTGTGCCTCGCAACTAAGACCCAACGCAAATAAATAAAACAACTATGATGGGCTCCAAAATCCAATCTACAGGAGCTAAACCTTCAGCTACTGTAGCATCGTCATCCCAGACCAAATGAATGGAGTTTGAGAACAAACGTGAAAGATGACGGTGTCGGCAGGGCGTGTGGTTTTGACTGTTTCCAGTACTGATCTATCCACTGCACACCTGTAACACATTGCTGGGTCCACTGGGGGAAAGAGCCCTATACATCTAGCTGATGAATAAGATATTAGTCTGATAATTCAAAAAGATACGTGCACCCCTATGTTCACAGCAGCACTATTCATGACAGCCAAGACATGCAAACAACCTAAATGTCCACGAGTGGATAAAGAAGATGTGTCGAGACACCGTGTGGATGCGTGCACATCTGGAGCGGAGTGGAACACTGCTCGGCCTTAGGAGGGAAGAGAGGATGCTGTGTGCACCAGCACAGGCAGGCCCAGAGATTACCGTACCAAGTGAAGTAAGCGACCCAGAGAAGACAAACCTGAGCATCCCGTGACACTGCTGCACGCAGAACCTGATATGTGACACGCGTGGACCGCTGAGGAGACAGACCCACAGACCGGGGACAGGCTGCGGCTCGGGGGAGGGGGCACTCGGAGTGTGCTTTAGCAGATGCAAACTGTCCTACGCAGAATGAACACACTGTGCAGCACAGGGGAGTCACTCAGTCTGCGGTCAACCGTCATGAAAAAGTGTGCGCATGTGTGTATGAGACATCACATACAACCAAACACTGTGCTGTACAGCAGAAATTAACATTGTAAATCCATCATACGTCAATAAATTAAAAAATAAAAATAAAAACATTGGTTTGGCTTTGAGTCCAAATCCAAACGAACGTTGTTTTTCTCTCTATCCTCTATGAGCGACCAGTTCTACAGGAGATGAAAAGAATCATCACCAGCAGATATCGTATGATCTTTCAAATGACTGCTTATCATCAAGTAACACACGGTCATGTGGAAACACTGGCACTATTCTCACCCTCACCGTCAGCAGCCCAGCCGTACTGGCTGTCTCTTGTCATGCCTTCTCCAGCCGCAGGACCTTTGCACATTCTATTTTCCCTGCCAAACATGCTCTCCTCCCCTCCACCGCGGCCGGCTTTTCAGCACCGCCGCCTTTGCTCCCCTTGCTTTCACATCACTCCATAACCAAACAGCCATGGGTTTACCTGTGTGACTCTCTGATTCACAATCATCTCTTCATTACCACTCCAGAGACTCCCTAAAAATAATCATTCTATTTGGGCTCCCCACTATATTCCTGGACTTCCCTGGTGGCTCAGGTGGTAAAGACTCTGCCTACAATGCAGGAGACCTGGGTTCGATCCCTGGGTCAAGAAGAACCCCTGGAGAAGGAAATGGCAACCCATGCCAGTATTCTTGCCTGGAGAATCCCGTGGACAGAGGAGCCTGGCGGGCTACAGTCCATGGAGTTGCAAAGAGTTGGACACGACTGAGCAACTAACACACACACTATATTCCCAGCCCTCAGTATAATGCCTGGCACATAGAAAGGGCTCAAAATGTACTTCACTTAACGATACAAATGTAACACTATCTTTCTATTCATTTTCCTACGCACATTATACAACACAGGCCAGGGGAGCAGGTGAGGGAGGAAGACAAGAGTCAGAGAGGCATCGGCCCTCACACACTTCTGGATCCTACCTTAAACAAGAAACACAAAGAGCACAGTTAAGAAACTAGAAGGACACACAATGCTGCATCAGGTAGCTACGTCAGAACTTAGCTAGCCACTCCCCACAGTCAGACATCTAGATTGCTCTGAATAGTTCATTGTTAGGTATGAATCATGCCATGAAGAATATCTCTGATCCCATCTCATGACTTTAAAGATCATCAAGCCTCCTTCCTATACAATGTACCTCTCTCCATGGAACTCCTCAGTTTCTCCTGAGCCTCAGCTTCTCACTAATGAAGGGATTTCTTTGGGATAACTAACCAATTATCTACCAGTTACTATTAAGATACATCTACTATCCCATCTAACAGTCACCTCTGAAGAGCTCTTTGCTATCGAAACACTTTATAGGGGGACTTCCCTGGTGGTCCAGTAGCTAAGGCTCCCAGTGTAGGGGGCCTGGGTTCCAACCCTGGTCAGAGAACTGGATCCCGCATGCTGCAACGAAGCACCACATGCCACAGCGAGAGACCGTGGCTGCCGCAGCTGAGATCCAGACTGCCCACACAAACAAGTGCTGTGCTTCGGTCACTCGGTCGTCTCCGACTCTGCGATCCCATGGACTGCAGCACCCCAGGCTTCCTGTCCTCCACCATCTCCCTGAGTTTGCTTAAACTCATGTCCATTGAGTCAATGTAGATAAACATTTTAAAAATATGTATTTCATAGGTGGTTTGGCTTATTACTTTTTATCAGATGTTCCAATTAGCAAGATCAGTAAAAATGTCCCTGGCTGTTATTGCTGCCTACAGGTCCCTTCACCTAACATCTCCCACACACCTGCATTTCCAAATCCTATGGAACCTGTAGAGGCCAGTCCCAGCGTCTCCTCCTCCAAGAAGCCTTTCTGGACTCCATCCCCCTGTCCTCTCTGTCACCTGTGCACCTTCCGCAGTTCCTTCTATACCTTCTGTACCAGACTCAAAGTTCCCTGAGGATGAGTATCAAGTCTGAGCTACCATTCTCATTCCTAGCACAGCATTCTGCATAAACAGTTGCTAAGTTAATACTTGCCTACCATTAATTTGCAAAGTGGTGGACGATGTCATTTCCCTGAAAGAAAAAAAAAAAAAGCAAAAAAAGGTTGTAAGTAAAAATTCCCTGTTATTCAATGAATACATGGGAGTTGAAGTGATGAGGTGACTGAGAAAATGTAAATGCTCTCAAGTGCTCTGGAGGTATTACGATTGTCATCGTCCTTTTTCTAGACTGAAACAGGTAAGCAAGCTGTGTCAGATTGCTGCACAACAAAGAACAGGGTGTAATCTTACAAGATTTGTCCATAAAAACAAGAATAAGACTTCAGCTTCTGAGTCATAGTTCATGGGAAACGACCTTCCAGTCCAAACCAGCTAATTCATAGAAGGTACCTAAGAACATGCGTAAGTCAATCCAGGCTACGTTACCCTTGAGTGGTATAAGAAAACATAAGAGATTTTCCTAATGGCTGTGAAAACGGCAAATGCGTACTGAGTCGCCTGACCACTGGTCACTTGAGACAGGAGACTCTAAAGATAACAGTCCAACGCCTTTCTTTATCACTCGCTCTAACTAATCTTTGCCACTACTGCGTTAAATGTTAATCTCTCAAGTGTACCACACACCTCTGATCAAGGGCAAGAGAGGGCTCTCTGCTGTCAGAAGAGCTTCTCCATCCAGCTCCCCAAAAGGGCGGGCTTGATTTTCTAGTTCTCGCCAAATCAGTTTAACAGCTTTGTTTAAAAAACAGCTGATTTAAATAAATGCTGTGTAAGAGGGCTTCCCTGGTGGCTCAGATGGTAAAGAATCCGCCTGCGATGCAGGAGATGTGGGTTTGATCTATGGGTTGGGAAGATCACTCCAGTATTCTTGCCTGGGAAATCCCATGGTCAGAGAAGCCTGGTGGGCTACATACAGTCCATGGGGTCACAAAGAGTTGGACACGACTGAGTGACTAAGTGTGTGCACATTCGAGTGTACACACACACACACTGTGTAAGATCTGCTGCACAGCTTTACCACCGCAATTAGAGACAGAACACTAGTCAATCAGAATCGTTTTAAAAACGAAAGAATAACCAGTTCTGTCCTAAGCCTGATCATGCTTCCCCATCAGCAAGACACCCTAAACACTGGCCCCCTTCCTGACACGACTGGGTCTAGTCCTAACAAGTCTCAAGAAAAACAATTACACTTCTACTTTTTATGTCATTAAAAAAAGGAGACAGATGGTGACATCACGTGAATTATTCATGTCGTCCTCAGATTATTTACAGTGGCACAGCCAAATGAGATGGTGAAAGTAAGAAATTCTGTGGGATCTACTCCAGGAGACGTGTTCATTATCTTATCCATGGCCTGCAGAAGCACGATGGGGTTGGTAGGACCAGAGTCGCCATTAAGTGAGAGTCCCTTACAAGGTATGCTCTGCAAACATCACTGCTAAAAAACCCAAGTTTTCAAACAACGTTTCTGAGGCAGAAGTTCTCTTGCAGATGTGACCCTTTCAGAAGGTAACATGATTGTAAAATTCTGCTCCTCTCTCCCCTGCTAATGAACGTACAACTCACCTCCTTATCTACCTTCTGCATCAGGAATGGCAGGAGCCGGAAGTACACTAATAGTTTGACGAGAGAAATTAAACAAAATGTATGTTCCCATTCACAAACTAGACGGGACGTCAGACACACTAAAAGGAACGACCATCACATGCCATCTCACCCCATCGATGCTCGGATCTTAGGCAGGACACCCATCCCTCACCTCCCACACCAGGAGGATTTGTGCTAACTGCTTAGTAGCAAACTTTTCTTATTCATAACCTCCCGCCTCTACGTGCCTCCGCAAAAAAAACAAGAAAAGGGCCCAGAGAGCCACAGCAAATGGGGGCATACTGGTCGCAGAAAAGAAGGCTTCCTGTTCAGGTGAGGTGGTCCACCTGCAGAAAAGGGGTGTCGAAGACAGGAGCTTCTGGGAAGAAGCGAGCCGACCCACCGACTCCCCCTTCACCACACGCCGAGCCAGGGCCTCCGGCTCGGCCGTCCGACTCGCAGGGGCGGCCCCGGCCGGGACAGGCGAGCCCGGCAGGAACAGGCCGTGCGGACGCGGCAGGGGCCGCGGCGCCGCTCGCGAGGCCGCCCTCCGCCGGGTGCCTCCTGCGCGGACCGCTCCGCCCGCGGCCCCTCGCGCAGGCCGCCGTCCGGGCCGCCCCGGCGGAGCCCGAGCGCAGACGCCCCCGACCGCCGGCCCCGGGGCAGCCGAGGCCGCGGAGACGGCGCGGGCGGGGAGCGGCCGGCCTGGGGCCCGCGCTGCCGCGGCCTCGGGGGCCACTCACCACCACGTGCGCCCCGGACAGGGCCAGGGGCTTGGGGCTGATGAGCGGGGACACCATGTAGAGCAGCAGCACGAAGGCCACGAGGGACGCGGCGGCCAGCAGCAGCTTTTTTTTTTTTTTTTTTTTTTTTTTTTTTTTTTTTTTTTT
>ML661903.1:280106-346962 GCA_007570785.1 Antilocapra americana | reverse complement strand
CGGCGGTCACGCGCGGCGGGGCGGGGCTCGGCGGCGCGCGGGGAGGAAAGGAGGCGGGAAAGAGGGCGGGGCGGGGCCGGGGCGGGGCTGGGCGCGGCGGGTGGCCGAGCGGGCCGGGGCGCGCTCCGGGGCGCGGGGCGCGGGGCCGGGTTCCCGGGGCTTCCCCACGTCCCCGGCGCCCGGACGGGACCAACGCCGTCCGCCCGGGAGGCGGGGCTCCTGCGGGCCGCGGGCCGGGCGCCGAGCCTCCCCGTGTCGGCGGCGGCTGCCCGGGGCTGTCCACGCGCCTGTCCGGACCTCCGGGCCTCGCTCCAGCGCGGAAGGCCGGGCATCAGGCCCGCGAATCCCCGGCTCCATTTCGTATTTTCTTTCGTGCTCAGAAAACGGTCACAGCGCACTTCGCTTGCCGATGGCCGGGAAGGCCTGGACAGGGAGCTCTAAAATCGCTCAGGTCATTCAGCTTCCTTGAGTTCAGAGTTCACCGTTTACCAGGCAGGGTTTAAAAAAGCCGAACGCTTTTTTGAGATCGAATTCGCCTGCCATGCAACGCACCCTATAGTCAGAGTTGTGCAAATACCACCACCGTCATTTAGCTGCACCCGAAAACACACACAAATCCCTACCCGTTAACAGTCACCCCCATTTCTTCCCACCCCCCCCCGCCCCGGGCCCTAAGTAATCACTAATCTTTCTGTCTCCATGGATTTACCTATTCTGGATATTTCATATAAATGGAATTATAGAATATGTAGCCTTTTGTAGCTGGCTTCTTTCAGTCAACATAACGTTTTCAAAGTTCATCCGCGTGGTACAGTGTGTCAGTAATTCGTGTTTTTTATGACCAAATTCCATTGTGTGGACAAACCTTATTTCAGTTATCCATTCATCAATTGATGGACATTGTGTTGTTTCTACTTTTTGGCTATTATGAACAATGCTGCTGTGAATATTCATGTAGAAGATTTTCAGTTCTCTTGGGTATATACCTAGGAGTGGAATTGCTGGATCTTACCATAACTGTTTAACCAGAACTGCCAGGCCGTTTTCCAAAGCAGCTGCACAATTTGATAATCCCTACCGGCAGTGTATAGGATACCAATTTCTCCACATCTTCACCACCACTTGTTTTTATCTGTCTTTTCAATTATAGCCTCCACTGTGGGTGCAAAGTGACATTTTGTTAAGATTTTAGTTTGCAAAAGGCACATATTTTTTGTTTGCTTATATGCTTTACTTTTTTGAAGTTATTCTTAGAATACTACAGAGCTCAGAAACAAAAGAATTGATCTTGAGTTTTTCTTCTTAATTTATTGCCCAGAATTAGCCAAATCGCAAGATTTGAATCCCCAAGACTTCTGACATCAATTGAAAGTTTGGAGGATAGGTTCCCAAGCCACCCTCAGGTTTGATTATTTGCTAGAAGGACCCAGAGGGCTCAGTGAGAGCTGTTTCACTCATGATTATGGTTTATGAGGGTCAGCCAAGAGAAGTTGTATACAGGGCAAAGTCTGGGCTTCCCTGGCATCTCAGTGGTAAAGAAAATGCCTGCTAATGCAAGAGACACTTAGCTGCAGGTTTGATCCTTGGGTCTGAAAGATACTCTGAAGAAGTTTCCATATTCTTGCTGGGCAGTTCCATGGACAGAGGAGCCTGGTGGGCCACAATCCATGGGGTCATAGAAAGAGTCAGACACGACTTAGCCACTAAACAACAACAAGGGAGCAGTCTGGAAACCTCCAGAGGCGGACCTCCCAACACTGGGTGTGACAGTCCCCAAGGAGAGTTGCCAACTAGGGCAGGTCGCCGAGGAAGCGCCTCTGCTGTCCGGAGTTTATAATGGGGCTTCATTACTAACAGGGGCTTCATTCATAATAGACTGGACTTTGTGGCTGAAGGCGGTCTCCAGGTTAGCAGATAACACAACAGGGAACTTCCACCTCAACCACATGACTGGTCTTTCTGGAATGGGCAGGCCACACCCTAAAGTCCAATTTCACCAGCCCTCATCCGAACAAGGACCCTACCATCAGGTCTGAGGGAGGACACCTCCGAGAAGCCAAAGAAACAGCAAGAACTTCTCTTGGGTCCAGGCCATCCAATGCTCTTCTACAACAGAACAAACGTATGCTTAGTATTTGGAGGAGGCAATGTGAAGTAGGAGGCTCTTAATTCAATTTCCCAACAGATTTAACCACCAGTATCCATACTGCAATCTTGCTGCTGAGATGATGCCAGTGTTACCTCACACCCATCTGTGTTTCTTGTTGTTGTTTAGTTGCTAAGGCCTGTCCAACTCTTTGTGACCCCATGAACTGTAGCCCACCAGGCTCCTCTGCCCATGGGATTTTGCAGGCAAAAATCCTGGAGTGGGCTGCCATTTCCTTCTCCAGGGAGTGAACCTGTGTCTACTGCATTGGCAGGTGGATTCTTTGCCGGTGAGTCACCTGGGAAACCCTATCTAGGTAGGAGTAGTATACATGGCCTGAAAAAGAGTGAAATGGACTGAAGACCTAAACAGATATTTCTCCAAGGAAAATGTACAGGTGACCAAGAGGCACATGAAAAGATGCTCAACATCACTAATTATTAGAGAAATGCAAATCAAAACACAGGTCAGAATGGCCATCCTCAAAAAAATCTACAAATAATAAATGCTAGAAAAAAAAATGCTGGAGACTGTCTGGAGAGAAGGGAACCCTCTCGCGTTGCTGGTGGGAATGTAAAGTGATACAGCAACTATGGAGAACAGCATGGAGATTCTTTAAAAAACTAAAAATGAAACTACCATATGACCCAGAAACTCCACTAGTGGGCATATACGCTGAGAAAACCATAATTCAAAAAAACACACGCACCCCAGTGTTCACTGCAGCACTGTTTATAAGGGCCAGGACCCAGAAGCAGCCTAAC
This sequence comes from Antilocapra americana, assembly GCA_007570785.1. Classification (NCBI taxonomy): domain Eukaryota; kingdom Metazoa; phylum Chordata; class Mammalia; order Artiodactyla; family Antilocapridae; genus Antilocapra; species Antilocapra americana. The sequence continues at coordinate 344,052 of ML661903.1, read as the reverse complement.
TATCCGCTGACATATGAATGGATAAAGAAGATGTGGTACATATACACGATGGAATATTACTCAGCCATCAAAAGGAGTGGAACTGAAGCATTTGCAGAGCTGTGGACGGACCTGGAGACTGTCATACACAGTGAAGTAAGTCAGAAAGAGAAGAGCCAGTATCGCATGTTAGTGCATCGCTGTGGACTCTAATAGAATGGCCCAGATGGACCTATCTGCAGGCAGGAGTAGATATGCAGACGTAGAGGACCGTGAGGACCTGGGAGGGGGAAGGCGAGATGAGCGGAGAGACGGGGGCTGACACACATACGCTCCGCGTGCGACAGAGACGGCTGGTGGGCACGCAGCCCGTGAGGGGGCTCGGCGCGGCGCTCTGCGGGGCCCAGGGGGGCGCGGCGGGGCTTGGGGGGGCCCAGCAGCGAGAGGCGTGCGCAGACGCGTCGCCGATTCACGCCACTGTACGGGAAACTAACGACGCGGTGTAAAGCGACTCTGACCCAGTCTAAAAAGAGACAGTGTCGCGCCGGCTAGCGCTTCTCTCGGTTACCGACGACTGGCCCAGCTCATCCGCACGCCGTCCCCCAAAGCACGCCGCGCGGGGTTGCAGGTTTCGGAGGTTATCCTCCTGTGCTCTGAGCTTCCCTCAAGGAGTGCGTGTGACGTGCGTTTTCCGTGTCACACAATCCATTGGTTCATTCCTTTCGCTTTGGTTGCCACTTCTCTTTCTATCTATGCTTTGCTTTTGCTCAAGCCACTGTGTTTGAGGGACACTGTATTCAGCCTAGTGGTCTGGTTTTCCAGACTGCTGGCACAGACATGAGTCTAGAAAAACCCTCCTCTCCGTCCCTTCCTACTTGCACACGGCAGGGTGCGCAGGCACACAGCGCGTGGGCTTTTGGCAGCCACCAGGCGTCCTTGGTGGCGCAGACAGTGGAGAATCTGCAACGCCCGAGCCCTGGGTTTGATCCCTGGGTCCGGCAGCGCCCCTGGAGAGGGGAATGGCCACCCTCTCCCGTGCTCGTGCCCGGAGCACGCCGTGGACAGAGGGGCGGGCTCTGGGCTTGGTCGCAGAGGCGGACGCGACGGCGGGGCCGGGCCAGCACAGAGCGCAGCGAGCCCCGCGCTCACGCGGCCCGGTGGATGAGTTCGCGGGTCTGCCCGGTGGAGCGAAGGCGTGGTCCACCGTAAGCCTCTTGGGGGTTCCGGTGTGAAGGTTCCCAGGAGCACTCGGTCTCTCGCTCAGGGATGACCCCTGAGTCGGCGCCCACACTCGAAGCACTGGTCCTGGGGAATGCTGCATCAGGTGGAAAACAGGACAGCCGCGGCACTGCGGAGAAGAAACGAGCAAGACGCGGTTGCCCCGCCGTCTCCTTGCCCTGAGAAGAGCTGCGTCATCCCGTCGGTGTTCTCCCGCACCCCTTCTCCTCCGGGGGCCCAGGAAAGGGGAGAAGCGCATCTGGCGGCCCCTTCCTTGGCCTTCCTCAGGCTGATGTCCGCACACACTCGGGACACTGTGTGAGCCTGCCCCATCACAGCCGTTCCAAGCGCCTGTTCCAGTTCTCTGAGACCTTTACTCCGAGGACGGCATGCCACATGAGACATCCATCTGATGGGATAGCTCCTTGTCCATTGTTGGACGTCATGGGCTTAGTTTTCCTTTTTTCTGTTTGTTTTTTTTTTTTTCAATTTTTCAGTTTTATTTTATTTTATTATTTTATTGTAAAGTGTGTTTTTCCAATCAAAATCTTAGCAAGATTTTTTTTGTAGCTGTAGCCAAGATTACTCTAAAATTCATATGTAAAGGTAAAGGAACTACAATATCTAAAACATGGGGAAAAGGGGGAATAATCAGTCTACCTGATTTCAAGATTTATTATATGGCTACAGTAACAAAGACAGTGCGGTAGCCACAGAAAGAGCAGAACCCAGCAGAACCCAGAAACAGACCCACAAAACACATTCCACAGGCTTTTGACAAAGTTGTGAAAGCAGTTTGATGGAGTAAAGGCAGCCTTTTCAAGAAATAACGCTGGGAAAATCGGACATCCATCGACAAAAAAATGAAACTCAACCTCAACTTTATACCTTCTGCAAAAATTGACTCAGATAATATGATTGTTAATTTTATGTGTCAAATTGACTGGACCACTCGGTACCCAACTATTTGGTCGAACTTTACCCTGGGTACTTCTGTGAGAGTGCATCTCACGAGACAAACATTTCAATCAGCAGGCTGAGTAAAGCAGGTTAGCCTTCCCAGTGTGGGTGGTCTCATCCAATCAGCTGAAAGCCTGGAAAGAACCAAAAGGTTGATCTTCCTCCAGGGAAGAGATGATTATTCCTGTCTGATGAACTTTTAACTGGAACACTGCCCATTTTTATTGCCTTTGGACTTGAGTTGAAACATCAGCTCTTCTTAAGTCTTCAGCTTGTCAACTCACCCTGCAGATCTTGGAATATGCCAGCCTCCATAATCATGGGAACCAATATATTTCATATACATGTATATTCATATCTTCTATTAGTTCTGGTTTTCTGGAGAAATCTGATACAGAATGAATCATGGGCTTAAATGTAAAACTATAGGGGAAAAAAAACACACTGAGTTTAAAAGAAGGAAGACTTTGGCTAATCAAGCCAAACATAAATAAATAAATAAATAAGGTCACTTGTTTAAAAAAAAATCCGGCTAGTTTCAGATTTCTCCACAATGACATTCCATGTGTGGGCACAATGATACGTCTATAAGATCCTCCAGGAAGGAAATGTTGAGCCAAAGTTTTCTATCCAGCTAATCTGTATTTCACCCTTGAACGTGTAATGATTAATACTTTTCCCATGAGTGCCTCTTGAGAAAAGCATTAGGTTATTGTATTAGTCTCTCTGGGCAGCTATAACAGAAGACCATAGACTGGGTGGCTCATAAGTAGCAGAAATCTATTTTTCTCTATTTTAGAGGCTGCAGGTCCAAGACCGCAGGACTGGTGGAGTGGGTATTTGGTAAGAGCTTGCTTCCTGGTCCCCAGAGGCCCCGAGTTTCACTCGGACACAACTGAGCCACTGAACAACAACAGTTAATGAAACATGATTGCACTGACGGCTTTCAGTTATTTTGCTTTCATAACAAAGTTCTGAGTGAACTGGCAATGACTCAGATTGTTATTCACTCGCTCAGTCGTGTCCGGCTCTTTTCGACCCACGGACTGCACCACGCAGGGCCTCCCCGTCCATCCCCAACTCCAGGAGCTTGCCCGAACTCATGTCCTCTGAGTCGGTGAGGCCATCCAGCCACCTCATCTCTGTCGTCCCCTTCTCCTCCCGCCTTCAGTCTTTCACTTCATGCCTATGATTACGCTAGGTGGCATGTTTATCGTGAGGCATGTGCTTGATCCTTTCTCCTTAATTTATCTAATGTAGGTTGAGTTATCAACAATGTAACTCATAAGGGATAATCTTTACTGAAACTATTTGAATGTTTTGTTTAATACATGCTGCATTGATAAGCCAGATACAAAAGGGAAGATGCTGTAGATTCCATTTATATGAAGCAATTAGAATAGTCAAATTCACAGAGAAAGAAAGCACAATAGTTGTTCTCAGGGGCTGGAGGGAAGGGAGAATGGGGAGGTGACTATTTACAGCTGAGCATCTCTATTTGGGTCGAAAGTTCTGGACATACTGTTGATGGTTCCACAGCGTTGCGAGTGGACTTTGTGCCGCTGATTGTATTACACTCAAAAATGTTAAAAAATGGTGAATTTTATATTATGCATATTTTACCTCAATAAGAAAATGCTGCAATCATAAAACTTAGAAAATAAGAGCATGAAGAAAAAGTGTTTAATTAGCAATTCTACAACTCAAAGCGAATTGTTTTTAGCGCTAGACTCTCCTCCAGACTTCTTCCTGGGACGGCCTCACAGTGTGTGGCAGGGTTCTTGTCTCTTCTATTTTCTCCTCCCTGTTGTCTGAAGATGGCAGACGATCTTCAGGTCGAACAGAACTGCGAGGGCCGCTCCCTAGCCTCCACTAAACCACGATCTCCTGTGCGAAAGTTCCCTTCCTCCTGGCTCCCGCACCAACAGATCCTAACCGCCCTTTTCACCGAGGAGGGTGAGCTAAATACCTTGAAGGCAACAGGAGAAAGAGAAGAGTCCCCAGACTCTGGGCAGGAGAGGGGTTCCTGCCCAGAGAGCCCGGGCCGGCCCACCTGCTCCCCGGCAGACCTCACCCCCTGCTGGAGCAGATTCTTGGCCTCCTTCTGGTGCGGCGGCCGGAGCGGAGGGACATCAGCGAACCTGAACAATGAAAAAGGCAGTGATTCTGGACTGGAGATCTGCTCCGGAGGGCTTTAGTGTGACCCTCGGGGAAAGAGGTCTAATGAAGACCAACAGTGATTTTCCAGACAGCACAGCAGATTCGGGTTTGCCTTACTGATAGTGTAGAAATATGAGACTTCTTTTTTTTTTTTTTTTTACCTAAAGAACGTTTATTTGTTTTTCACCAAGACTTTATCTTGAGGACATAACTAAACTGCACCACCATTCCCCACCCCAATTTGAAGGAGGATTAGTACAGTGGATATTATAAAGCAGGTAAGAACAGTTTGAGGGACTGGAACCAACATTAACTGACAAAAACCAACTTCTATCTAAATCATGATAAAAATGTTTAAGTAAAAAAAAAGGGGGGGAAGGGGACAAAGGGGCTTTCAGATTGAACAAGATTATCACATTTTATCTAATACATTCAACTCTGGCTAGGGTATACCAAAATGGAAACAGGACAACTATAATACAAAACTTCCACTACAGCAGACTGCACAAACTGTGTTCCAAGCCCACCCCCGTCCCCCTAATGATTCCAGACTCAACTATTTCCCAGCCTGTTGGGCCTGTCGACGAAGGAGCACGTAGATCTTCTCTTTAATCCAATCTTTGTTATAAGGCTGGTATGTCTGGGTATCAGCTCGGTAAACAAGGCAGCTGAGGTCTGCCAAGTCATCAATGAAATCAAACAACTGACTGATATCATATGTGATAGGGGGGCTGTTGGGATTCATTCTCTTCAGATGTTCTTCGTACATTTTACAAACACCTTCCATACACTCATTCACAGATTCATAGTCAGCATAAGTTCTGCCTTCTGGCCTCTTGGTAGGCTGTACCAGCAAGATGGTGTGAGACATCGCGCCAAAGTCTCCCGCTGGAGACGCTGCCGACTCCGCCGCCGCACACCAATAGGAGACTTCTGTCTGGAGTCTTTGAACTGAAATTTAGACTTGCTGTTAGTGAGCTCCCATAATTTCAGCATCCCCTAAACTAACGGAAAAAATGGTCAAAGAGTTTTCTCTACTCTGGAGTCAAACCTGCAGCAGAAGGAATCTGTGAGAACGCAGGTTCTACCTCTTATTGGAAAGGTGTGTGTGTACCTTTATTAAGATTCTAGACCTGTCACCTTGGAGACTGACGGCCATTCTGATTGGCCAGTGCTGTGCCCACCGTATCCTCATGTCAAACACTTTTAACATCATCCTTCCCACTTGCCTGTGAAGTGAAGTGTAGACCGCATGGTCTATACAGTCCATGGAATGCTGCAGGCCAGAATACTGGAGTGGGTAGCTTTTCCCTTCTCCAGGGGATCTTCCCAACCCAGGGATCAAACCCAGGTCTCCTGCGTTGCAGGCACTCTTTACTGTCTGAGCCTCCAGGGGAAACCCTCACTTCCCTGCGGCTGCTACCAATTTCTTCCATTTTCAAAGTTTTTATTTAATAACCTAGAACTCCTTTGGTACTTTGTTACTACTTTTTAATATGGAATGTTTAAAGGTTTCTATAAAATTGTCAGTGGATTCTTAAAGGAATTATTCATGGCCTAAGGCATCATACCTTGCAATTAAGTACAGAAAAGCCTTTTAATGTTGCCGCATAGATGTCTTAGGCCATAAATCTTTCAAGAAGCCACTGGCAATTTTATAGAAGTCTTTGAGAAAATAGGATATAAATCTTAGAGTTTTAACAACATTCTAAGACACAACTATTCCCATATCAAGGAATACCTACACTCAAGTACCTTGCCATTTCAACCAGGATTGTGCTCAGTTGTATGCAAGGACAGTTCCACGACTTTATTCACAGATAAGCCCTGGGTCTGTGTTAAGTGCTTGGGAAATATGAAGATCAGTTGGTGGTAATGTTGATGATGATTTTCTAAAAACCACGATATGTTTTTAAAGTTGACTCTTTATCTCCTCCAGATATGACCCTTAATACTTCAGTCCTATTTATTTACCCAGTCACATTTGCTTTATGTGGGGATGTGAATGTGGGTAGGTACAATTTTAAAGCAGTTGCAGACATCATGGGCCTTCCTCCTCTATCTATCTCTACGTGCAGAATTCGGGGTGTATCACCTAAAAACAAGGGCCCTACAAACACCAACGTAATCGCAGTATCATGATCACATCCAAGACAAGAACAATTCCCAAGTATCTGAGATCTAGTTTGTACTCGGATTTCCTCAGTTACCTCCAGTGTCTCTTACAGCCGTTTTTCCCTCAAACCAAGATTCAAATCAATGTTCTTATCGTGCATTAGCTTCCGGGTTGTCCTCACTTTCTTTTAACCTAGGGCTTCTCTGGTGGCTCAGCTGGTAAAGACTCTGCCTGCAATGTGGGAGACCTGGGTTCGATCCCTAGGTTAGAAAGACCCCCTGGAGAAGGGAAAGGCTACCCACTCCAGTATTCTGGCCGGGAGGCTTCTCTTAACCCAGGAAATCCCCTCAGCCTTCCATTTGTTAGTGATGCTGACTTTTGGAGGCCAGGCTAGCTGTCCAGCAGGCGTGCTACATGCTCTTTGGCCTGCCGGGCTCCCCATGATGCGATTTATTTCTCTTTCCCCTGAGTTTCCTGTAACCAGCAGTCAGGTCTGTGGTTTGGCTGGATTCAGATTACATACTTCCGGGGGGAACAATTCCTGAGTGTATTTGGTGTTGCACCCCTTCACTCAGAGAGAACCCAAGGCTTGATAGAGAGAGAGGTACACTGTTCCCAGACATGCTCCCAGCTCCAGCCACTGACCCCAGCTGTGCAGAGTCTCCTGGCCAGAACTGCCCAGCCAGGGTCCCCTGAGCTCTGGACCCACCGGCCCAGAGAGACAAAGTAATATTTTAAGACATGAAGTTTATGGCAGTAATAGAGAACTGAAGTCATTTTTAGGGGTTATCACCATATCTGCTTATTGTATTATAGCCTGATTTGTTGACCTTAGACATCGTTTCTTGTTTGATAGATGCAACCTTAGCTCACTTACATTAACATTTCTCTTCTCCCTCCCAATTTTTCCGAGTAAATATCACCATGTAGAATTCTTGTTGGTTACATGTGAAACTCTCACCATAAAACCTTTTATGTCTTGTTCCATCAATTTTTGAAACCTGGCATTACTACCAGGTAAGATTAAGCTTATATAATATCTGTATCCCTTTAAGGATTTTGTTTTTATTCTTTGGATATTATATTGTTATTATTATTATTTTGTGGGAGGCCACCTTGCGTGGTGGGATCTTGGCTCCCTGACCAAGGATTGAACCTGGGCCCTCGGCAGTGAAAGCACTGGGTCTTAACCACTGGACCACCAGGGAATGTCCACCTGTATTCTTTCTAACACACCTGTTTCAATTCTCAACCATCTCAGATATGTCTTAATGATATGTTAGGCAAACAGAAGAACATGTAAGTAGGTAGGCCCTGATATTCTCTAAAACTCACTCCTTTTCTGCACTGTCTGTCCTGAGGAGTTAAATGGGCCTATATTGAGGTGGATAATATCACACCAGCATCTTTCCTGTCCTGAATGGTGCCATGAATTTGTGGGATTTCTCCTAGGGCTGTAAATACTACTTTACTGTTTTCTCGGGAGGGTGGAGCTCCAGGGGCCCTTCTTTTTCCGTTAACCTTCACGCCCTGGACCAGCGAACAGCGGAGATGAGGCTGACCACGCAGACTTGCTCAGAGCTCCCCAGGGCCTGCTACGGTGCAGAGTCCGGTCAGAACTCCACTGCACTTACCACTTGCTCCCCATAAAACCTCTCTTGAGTGGTGGACAAGGACTTCCTGATTCTCCAGTAAAGAACATCACTCAGAGTCACAGTCCGTAAACCCGAGTATTCCTCCTTCTTCATTTCACAGCAGCCTGAGGCAGCCCCACACCCTCTGAGGAAGGCCGAGGGCAAAGCTCCCACTGAGCCTGAGATGCTCTGGCAGAAGCCTTCTGAACAATACACAAGTGGTACAGATTTTATGACCTGATTCAGGTCTGGAAACCACAACGGCCAGACCTCTGCTCACCAGACCAGGAGTTCTGTGGTTATACCGTTGCTGCAGTGCCTTAGCGATGGCCTTCAGGACCCGCCGTCCCTGAATCACTGGTCGCGCTCTCTGCAGGGAAAGTCTACTCTGATTATCACTCCAGGCCTGCTGCTTAATGTGGCTAAGTCCCCCTGGCTTGTGCTAACTGCTACTACTTGGCTTCTGCAACCAAAAGACTGCTCCAGCTCCGGTGAAAGACCCTGGAAAACACTCGGGAATGCGCTCCTTTCACCTCTCAGCATCCTGCGTAAGGGGCTGGGTTCTGGGTCTCTTACAGGAACCTGTGGTTTCGTGAGTGATTCTCACGTGATAAATCCACTCCAGCACTCCTATTTCCTAGATATTGGATTCTTTTACATCACTTTTTTTTTTGTTGTTTTTAAAGTCGCTCAGTCCTGTCTGACTCTTTGCAACCCCATGGACTATGCAGTCCATGGAATTCTCCAGGCCAGGATACTGGAGTGGGTAGCCTTTCCCTTCTCCAGGGGATCTTCCCAAGCCAGGGATCACCTTACTGGAGTTCAGAGCAGTTGAGGGTCAAGTTCAGTTTCTTCAACAACTGAAATCACTCTCAGCTGCTCAAACCAAAATTCTAAATCCTGAATGTGTTAACTGAACCCATACTGATAAACTGGGTAATTAGCTACAAGATCCCCATCCAGACTCGGCTCATCACCAACATCACCCATTCCCACACAGCTCTCCACGTACTGCCTGATATTCAGAATCTTCCGAATCCTCACGAATATAAGTATTTCAATGGTATGGCTCCTACTCTGAATTTCCTTACCGTCACATGAGAAATCTTGATGAATTTGTGTACTCCACGATATAATTTGGCAACCTGCAGGATCAAAGGCTGACTTTTGCTTTTGATTACTTTAGTACTGTGGCTACAACTGTTTCTTTCAGCACAGTCATGAAGGATCCTTGGGTTTGCAGTTAGCAGTCTTTGAAGTTCCTGTGCCTTCATTTTGTTTAGCACTATTGTTGGTTAGACGCTCAGTCGTGTCCGACTCTTTGCGACCCCACGGACTGTAGCCAGGCTCCTCTGTCCGTGGGATTCTCCAAGCAAGAGGGCTGGAGTGGGGAGCCCCTGCCTCCTCCAGAGGGTCTTCTTGATCCGGGGATGGGACTTCCGTCTCCTGCAGTTGCTCAGCGTCTTCCCCTGACTGGACCCTTCATTCCATGAGGCCACAGACTAATTAGGTACCAGACTCCCATCCACTTACTTAGCTGCTGTTAATGCTATGACCTTGTTTTTAAGGTCCTGCCACCTTTGCGGTGTTCAAGACTGAAGGACTGGGCAGCAGTGCCTGGAAAGCCACAACCGACCAGGGGCCCAGGCGGCGTCTGCCACCTGAGGACCTCCTCACTGTGGTTCCTGGATCCGGGGGCATCCCCACAACCTTGTAGGCAATGGGGGTGAACATTCCTCCAAAGTACGTTTGTTTGGTGACTATCCTTCCTGTCTTTTTCCTTAAAACCTTTCCTTTCCTGTTATTTCATCAGGTTCCAGAGGAGACAAATTCTTGTCCGTAGCTGACAAATTGACGGCAATTCTTTCTTTAAAACTTTTAATTTGGGGAAATTAACATATGTAAAGATAAAAACAAAGAAAAAAATTAGTAAGTATCCGTATTTCTGTCATACGGATTTAGCCATTGTTCTTGACGTGAGCTTGCCTGGTGGCTCAACTGGTAAAGAACCTGCCTGCAATGCAGGAGACCTGGGTTTGATCCCTGGGTCGGGAAGATCCCCTGGAGAAGGAAATGGCAGCCCACTCCAATATTCCTGCCTGGAGAATCCCATGGACAGAGGGGCCTGGAGGGCTATAGTCCTTGGGGTCACAAGAGTTGGACACGACTGAGCGACTAATCCACCGAATTCTTGGTGTGTTTTCACTCCTAATTTTCTTCTTTTACAAGTAAAAACTGCAGGGTTGGCAGGGAGAGAATGAGGGGCAAAAGCTATACACACTCTTTGTACAGTGTTCAGACTAAGGAAAAATAGGAAGATTCATTCACTCATAAATATTTATTGAGCACCCGTCAGGCACTAGTGCTGCTCCAGATACTGAAGGGACAGCAGAGGGGAGAGCAGGCAGGAAAACCCCAGCCTTCCTCGAACAAACGTGAGGGAAGGAAATCACAGATCAGAAAACCAGTAAATTACACAGTGTGTCAGATGACGATTCGAACCAGAGAGGAATGAAGCAGGGCTGGGGCACTGTTTTCACGTTTCTAGTTGTTGCTACAATACAGAAATACAATTTTTACTTATTAACCTCTATCTTCTAATCTTGTTAAATTCAGATTCTAAGTTTGTTACTTTGGATTTCCTACATGCAGAATCGTGTCACCTGAGGATGACAATTGAGTTTCTCCCTTTTTAACCCTTTTTTATTTTTCCTACAGCTGGGTAGCATCTCCTGCACAAAATTGAAAAGGAGAGGTGGTCAGACCCCTTGGTCTTCGTCCTGATGTCTGGGGAGTAAAGTTCTCAAATACTCACAATAAAGTATGGTATTTGTTGGAGTTTTGTTTCTTTGGTAGATGTTCTTTATTAAATTAAGACGTTCTTTTCAATCCCTAGTTTGTAAAGTTAAAAAATAATCACAAACGGTGCTGGAATTTTATTAAATGCTTTTCATGACTCTTCAAAGTCATAACTTATGTGGTAAATACAAATTTTTCAATTTTAAAGTACAGTTCTTGCTTTGTCCTGCGCCATGTAAACGGAAGCCTGCTGGATTCTGCGGTGAAGATCACTGCCACCTGGCGGGTTTCAAGCTGCCCATGCAGTGACCACAGGCGGCCCGGAGTAAGAAACTCTGGCTCTTGGGGGGCAAGAGAAGCCAGCTCTGGCACACACCTCTGTCTCAGCTCCAAGAACCAAGACTGACACTCACCACCCTGGCTGTAGACCAGCAGAAACAAAGCAACCTCAAATTATCTTTTACGAAAAGTCTCACAGATAATCTAGGAAGTTGATAACTATGGATAATAAACAGTGTCTAGCGCTATGCTAATGCAAAGCAAAGTCAGCTTTACTTGTTGGCTCAGAAGACGACTCGAGAGTCCCTTGGACTACAAGGAAATCTAACCAGTCAATCCTACAGGAAATCAACCCTGAATATTCACTGGAAGGACTGATGCTGAGGCTCCAATACTTGGCTACCTGATGGGAAGAGCCAACTCATTGAAAAAGACCCTGATGCTGGGAAAGACAGGCAGGGGGAGAAGGGGACGACAGAGGGTGAGGCGGTTGGATGGCGTCACTGACTCCACGGACAAGAGTTTCAGCAAGCTCTGGAGGATGGGGAAGGACAGGGAAGCCTGATGTGCTGCACTCCATGGGCCGCAAAGAGTTGGACAGGACTGAGCAACTCAACCACAGCAAAAATGGTAACGGTCAACATCCAGGCAGAAAGAGCCTGAACGTTCAGCTTCCTCCTGAGCAGTTATCTGCCCGTAAAGAGCACACAGAAGTGGTCTATGTTCCACCATTCTATAACAGGTTTAGAATCACTAGATTCTAGAAACAGCTTTAAAACCAGAAATGTGGAAAATGGCTGAGTGACACGGACACCGAGGCATGGTTCTCAGAGCACACAAAGATCGGGGTGACGGGCACCTCGTGTCGTGGGTGCTGCACCCTCGCGCGGTTTGGTGGACTGAGTGAAACGCTTCCTCAGAACAAACTCTGGATTCACAGGGGGTTCTGGATTCAATTATACAGTCTAATAATACAGTTGTGTTAATTCTTTTAATGACAAGATTTTAATAGCAATACTGTATGAGTCTAAGGCGGCTAAAGTAGAATTTTCATGGATACATCCTTAATTAATAATTTAATGATCTCTTTGTATCTAATCAATTTAGATAATATTTTCTCCTATACAGAAGATCCTGAAATAAAGAAGCATACACAGAATATAGCCAACAATAGGTTATATCAATTTATTTCACGTAAGAACAGCATATTTCGGGCCTATGATTTCCATTTAATATCAACAAAAACAATCTGTACAGAAAACCCCAAGGCAACCATACAGCATAATATGCAAGATGTGCAAATAGAGTTTAAAATGCATGTTATTCTATAGCATTTGCAAGGCAGAGCTTTATAGTAAATTAAGGAAACCCACCTCATCGAGCTGACTCGATGCTCTGCACGGAGAGGCCAGGGCAGATGTACAAGGCACGACTTAGTGTTGGTGCTGAGATTATTTATTTGAGGGTATTAAAATAACTAAAATCATGTTTGCACTTTATTATTTAAGGAGACTATCAGCTCATTTCTAAAGCTTCATGAAACATTACACTGGTAACACATGTGTAGTCAGGACAAGCTGTTCCCTGAACTTACAAGGTCAAAGACAAGACTCTAGCTATCCTATATTTAAAAAATTTATATATATATATGTATATGTATATATATACACACACACACACCCCAATATCACATATAAGAAACTTTCCATGATCCAAAGGGAAGCTGTTTGTTCCTTTAAGTAAAGGTTCCCATACAGTATTTCATGACAGAATTATTTCAAAAGTACATATTTATTCACCACCTGTTTTGGTCAATCTTGCTACAAAAAGACACTGAAAGACACAATTTTCTTCTTCAAAACAAAGACAATGCCTAACTCAGAGAGTCTTTCTCTAAAGATTGCACAGTGAAAGGTATTACTTAGTTAAATATGAAAAAGCTTGCAGCTTTTGTAGAAACTATTAAAATCTACATGGAGAAAAAAAAAAGTCAACCTATCAAAAATCAATAAGACCCTTGTCTACAACACAATCAAGAACCTTTCAAGCCTGATCACAGTGCTCTCTGCTGTTTTACTGCCCATCCCTGAGAGTAAAGCATTAAAAATTTTTTTAGAAAAGCAAATAAATTTTACTTTGATGAGAATGATGCTTAAGATTCTTTTTTCAAAATATGAAATAAGCCCCATTTCATTTTAGTTGGAAAAAAAGAAGAATGCTCTTTGCAAAGACCACTATTCCTAACAATTTAAAATATTTGTATGTCAATCAATTTTAATTTTCTTTTTACTTGGTAATTTCTATTTTCCTGCTATTTATATATCACTCATTTTCTTTTTTTTCCTGTTTTTGTATATCACTCATCTTCTTACGGCCCATTATTTTATAACTTTTGTTAACAGGAGGATTTAATTGGTAATGGAACAAAAGTACATGTAAAACTTAAAGGAATGCTGAAGTGAGAGCTCTACTTCCCTATGGTAAAAGAGCTTTACTGGGAATAGTCTGACTGCCACCCAGGAAAAGCACAATGGCCCGTGAGAGGACACACGGGGAGCACGTCCGCCTTGCTGTCTCCGGTCTAGCCTTCTTGGCCGAAGTCTTCTGTGAACTTCTTTAGTTTCAACAAGTCGTGCTCGTTGACCGTGGGCTTTGTGCTAGACAGAGACCGTAACATGTCCGACTGTCAGGAAAGAGCGACAGGTAGGGTCAGCCACTGGTTTACCGGAATAAAAACCATTTCATTACCAGCATGATTATTACTAACTTTCGCCTGAGGTTAAACCTGAAACCCCGCGCTGTGTTGCAGACTGCTGCTGAAACACTCTCTTGTTTTCCTAAAAGACAACTTTGACTATGTCGTTCCTTTGCTTATGAACTTTCAGTTGCTTGCCCTATCCTGATTATAACCTTCACAGGCTCCTCGACACCCAAGGAAGTGCGGTCCTCTTCGCCCGAGGACCAAGGCCTCCAGAACTAAACCTCGATCTTTTTTCTGGCTGTTTGTTTACTTTTGAAGAGAGCAGCTGTCAAAATGCAACTCAGAAGGATACAATCATTCACTTCTGTGAAACCGAACAGTGCCATTTAATCAAAATCAACTAATCAAAAAGTTTAACTATTAGCTAAAATCATAATCAAAATGACAAGAAAATATACCAATGTAAAAAATTTATTAAAAAAAATTAACTTTTAGGCCATGTCTCCTGTAAAATAGCAATGGAAAAATGATCCAAAGAATGAAACCGTTAAAAAAGGATTTCTAAATAATTTCTCAGATAAGCAGTGGTTAATTAACACATCAACATTTCTGTATGTTTACAGATATATTATTATATACTTATACATACAAGCTTATATACATATATGCCTATATATCTAGGTCTACCTATCATATGAAAGTTAAATGTTAACTTTGACATATAGATATGAAAAATCTTTAACTAAGAGAAGATTTTAAAACTGAATGTTCATATTGGCTATACCCCAATACAAAATAAAAAGTTTAAAGTTTGGGGAAAAAAAACTGAATGCTTATAATAAATGCGTATCTCTTCTTTCTTCTTTGGCAGCACGCTGCGTGGGATTTCAGTTTCCTCACCAGGGATCAAACTTGTGCCCCCCTGCAGTCTTACAGATTACTTTATTTCCTCACTAGAAACTATAGAAATGTGATACTTTATGAACATTTTAATTTCTTCAATATAAACTACACAAATGTAACTTCTTATAATAAAAATTTTGTTTTCAGAACTTTAAAAAAAGTACTGTATTATTTAAGCTTTCTATGATGCCTTGAGAAGTAAAACAGAAAAACACTGTTATGAATACTATGATTCACACAATAGTGTTTCTGGATATTTTACTAAATCAGAGATTCAGTGTAAAAAATTTTCACAATAATACTGTAAGACCTACGTCAGAAACTTGCATGTTTTAAAAATCAGCTTATTCACTTATAATTAAAATTTCCTTGAAGCTCAAGAAAACATTTAAAGATAATTATTTTTGATGCTTTATATTCAATTAATCTCTACAACCTTTAAAATATTACTATTAAACATGTCTGATCATACTAACATTTTTAAACTAAATTTTATAAAACTGAAAATTTTATCTGACAAATTATAAAATATAATGTTTAAAAATTTTTTTTCAAAGCAAGCAAAACGTCAAACCATGCAAACCACGGGCTCCAAAAGCTTATCCCCAGGGACATCCATCCACGTCATCTCAATGGCACCAGGGTCGCCTGGAGAGCAGGGCGTGAGCAGGTCATCCACCGTGCGGTTAGGGTCGGCTCTCGAAGGCCCGCGAACCTGCAATAAATAGTCGTTTGAGAAACTGAATGAATTTTAAGATTCAGAACATTATCAGGAAATCTGAACATGTTCTATTATCATGTTTCATTAAAATGCTTAGTTCTGAAAATAAACAGAATATACAACAGAAGTGGACTTCCCTGGTGGCTCAAACGGTAAAGTGTCTGCCTACAATGCGGGAGGCCTGGGTTTGATCCCTGGGTCGGGAAGATCCCCTGGAGAAGGAAATGGCAGCCCACTCCAGTACTCTTGCCTGGAAAATCCCATGGATGGAGGAGCCTGGTGGGCTACAGTCCATAGGGCTGCAAAGAGTCAGACACGACTGAGCGACTTCACTTTCACATACAACAAAAAATGTAATTATCTCTGGGTGATGGGGTAGATTGTGTTTGATTTTAATGTTTTTCGTGATGGTTTTCTATATTTGAAACTTCTTACAATAAACTACTTACATGATCATAGGGATAAAATAAGTTTAAAAAAAAAATCCCTATGCCTAAAAATACCTTTTTTCTTTTCTAATGGTTATTAAGTGGTAATAACCCTAGACACCAAGAACAGACCTGCATAACACACTGCTACGTTTAAAGCAGATAACCACCAAGGACCTATCATATAACACAGGGAACTCTGTTCAGTATTCTGTAATAGCCAAAATGGGCAACGCATTTGAAAAAGAATGGATATATGTGTATGTACAACTGAATTACTTTGCTTTCACCTGAAACTAACACATCATTGTTAAGCAACTATACCCTCATGTATCGATAAAAATTAATAAAAAATAGACCTACTTAAAAATTCCTTTAAGTTACTCTATTTTCCATAGTAAGAAATTTCCGTGATCTTTGGGAGGTTTATTATTGTGAAACTACTGTCTCTCCAACAAAAACTCCTTCAAATGTAAGTACAAAATTAAATGCTGAGTGTAATTTCAGTGCTAGCTGAACTTATAACTGGTTTAAAGTAAAGAATTTTTGTAAATACCCAGAAAAAGAACCTCTTTGACAGTCACATAATTTTCAGCTTGCAGCACACATGGACCGAGTCAGGGGCTGCTTCACCCTTCGTGCTAGATTTGAACGATCGGTCCTGAATGCTGTCTTAGGATTAGGGTGGGGGCAGAGAAATAAACATTTCCACTTTACTTGTTATGTGTTTCATTGCTTGTCTTCTCTTGCAAAAATTTCAGTGGCAGGGATTTTTGTGTTTTTCGACTAGTTTTTTGTACTTTCTGACTTAACTCTGGGCCCAGATTAGTGCTGATACATTTAATAAATAAAATCACAGGCAGACTTGTTCTTACTAATCGAAAAGTGGAGGAGACGGCGCCACAGAGACCCACCGGACTGGGCAGACAAGGCCTGAGGCTGAGAGGTCTGGCTGCCTCAGCTTCATCCTCCTCACAAGGGCCTGGCTTTAGGGTCGTATAAGCTGCCCCCAACAGTTACACAGAAACTGACTGGAAAGTTCTCAGCAGGGAAGGCCTGAGCTCCTTCAAATGGCAAAGAGAAGGCAAGGAGGAACGCAATGGCTGTGGCACAGAACTCGGCCCGAGCTAACTGTGTTTCTGTCAGTAACGGAATGACTGAGGGCGAGCGAGCCCCGTTCACTGCATTATCAGGTACCACGACAGCCGCTTTATGAGTCTTCCTCTTCTCATCTCATATGAACGTTTCAAAGCAGTGTTACTTAAGAGATGATTAAAAAAAATGAGACTTAAAAAGGTAACAAAATTTGGTCAAGTAGATAAAATAAGTAAATTCTGGAGTCAGGCTTCAGATTCAGGTTTTAATTCAAGCTCCTCATTTTTTAAAACAGATTATTTACCGTGGTACTGCAATGACACACATCTGTCTATCAGAGTCGTGGCACATCAGCTTGGCATATGCTGATGGATTAGGTGTGCCGGCAGCGTTTTGGGGTCTTCACAACTGCGTTCATGAACCTACTGGCGATGGCTGTTCTCGGCCAGAGTGTAGGGCTGAATCACCTAGTCTACAGCTGCATAAACTGAGTCTCCCAAGACTGCACAAAATTCCCTCTGAAACCATGCATGCCTACGTCACTCCCGAGACAGAGCAGTGCACGGAGGGGCAGGAGAGGAGCGGTTAAGACCTCAGGGCCGAGCACGTGTGTTACTTTAAACAATATTTAGCTCTCCCTGTTTCTGCTTTGATAAGGAGGTATAAACGTACGGCAATGCTTCCAAAGCACTGCATACAAGGTGGTTGTAAGCACGGTGGGAGAGTTCACTTCAGTGGAGTGGACACGTGTCCACTATGTAAATCCACTTACTTATGACACAGAACTGAAATCTTCCTAAAGTTCTTCAAAGACAAGTCAACGGTGGTCTCAAAACTTGATTCTAAAAATATATGAAAAGACAGATACACGTTCCTTACCTTTTTAAAATGAGTGGCTGACTGCACTTTCCGAACTGGCTGCATCAGTGCATCCCGCACAATGACACTTATGTCTGCCCCTGAATAACCCTCAGTTTTCTTTCCAAGGTCCCGGAAGTCTGCTTCTGTTAGGCTATTCTGCGTGGTCCCCAAGTGCAGTTTAAACATTGCTGCTCGGGCATGGGCCTCAGGCAAAGGAATGTAAATTCGTTTCTCAAACCTTAAAATCAAAGAAAAATTACATCAAGAATATTACCATATGATAATATTTAATTTCTATTAAAAATTACTTTTCTAAGAACCAAGCAAGGTATTTAGATATTTTCTTTTATGCAGAGCTAAGCTGAATGCATTAAATGGGCCCATATCCACCATAATTAAACATAAATATTTAGGGGAAAATACCCAGAACACACTAACAACAAATGCCGGCCCCTCCTGTCCAAGTCAGGGGTCAGCAGGGTCCAAGCACACTGGAAACATTCTGGAGTTGTCAGAATGCCTCTCTCCAGACCGAATGGGAGTGAATATCCACTTACTATACTGTAATTAGAAATAAGGCATTTTCTGTATTGTCATACCTTCGCCTAATGGCAGAATCCAGAACCCAGGGTATATTTGTAGCTCCCAGAACCAAAATCCCATCATTGTCCACGCCAACCCCTACAGCAAAACAGACACAGTTTCAGGTAATTTGCCATTTCAGTGTTCTTTGAACCCCATCTGTATCTTCTCTTATGAGTGTGATATTTCTTTGTTAAAAGTGCCTCCCCTTGAGAGTCTCTCTCTGAAAAAGCTATATTTAACCATATTTCATACTACTAGAACATGACGTAAATATTCCCAACAGTAAAATCTCCTAAACTGTGGGAAAATACTATTAATATTCTTTTCAAAATATTTCTCAAAAGATCGTCTACTTTTCCCTTCGGCTGATACTGTTCCTGGTATTAGTGAGGATCTAAACGAGGATCTTCAGTGCTCACACTGAGACGGTCACGCCCGGGCGGGAACCCCACCAGCCGAGCGCTACCTTGCATCTGAACCAGGAACTCGGTCTTGATTCTTCTTGCAGCTTCGCTTTCGTTTTCACTTCTTGAACCACACAGAGAATCGATTTCATCAATGAAGATAATCGAAGGTTTATTCTCTCTGGCAAGTTGGAATAAGTTCTTAACCAGCCTAAAAATAAATCAAAAGTTTCAATTTCTAAAAATTAGCCAATGACACATGACAATGGAAACATTAAAATAAAACAATGTACCAACAGGAACTCTAATAGATTAAAAAGCCTATGATACTTTGACCTGTAAAATAAGACTACTACATCTGGATGACTCACCTTATGATTTACTAAACCATGCTGCCCAGGTGTTCAGTCATGTCCGGCTCTTCGCGACCCCATGGACTATAGCCACGAGGCTCCTCTGTCCACGGGATTTTTCCGGCGAGAACAGTGGATGGGGTTGTCATTTCCTTCTCCATACATGTGTCACATATGCTAAACCATACATGTGTCACATATGCTATCTTTTCCCTATGAAATACATTTTGAACCAGGGACCAGTTTGACAGAGAAATGAATACCACCTGCATTACAGCACTTTTTGGAATGCTTATTAACGATGTGAGAAACGTATTACTTTATAGACTGATAAAAAAAATCCACTCGCTACTTACTTTTCACTTTCGCCTAGCCACTTGGAAACGAGGTCAGAGGAGGATATTGAGAAAAATGTCGAGTTGTTTGCTTCTGTGGCTACAGCTTTGGCTAAATAGGATTTTCCTGTTCCAGGTGGCCCAAACAACAGGATTCCCCTCCAAGGCGTTCTCTTGCCTAAAATGTGCATTAAAAAACAACATGAGGATTTCAAGACTGTTAACTTCGTCACCCACAGTGAAGAATACCATGAAGAGGTTTCTGCTCTAGAGCTGGCAGGAGGATCAAACAAAATTTAAATAAATCAAGCTAAGGTAAGTATGCCTTAAATGTGCTTTATTTGCTTTTTAGAGACCACACTTTGTCAAAACCGTGTTTATACAGTTATAATCCTCCTACCAGGCAGCTCATCCGCATGCTCACCCATCTGACCTCTATGTATTGAAACCGCAGCGTGCGGACAGAGAACTACTGGAACAAGGATCTCTGACCTCCAAGGCTTTCCGGTCTATTAAGGGGAAAAGGATTCAGTTAAAACGCACTTGCTGATCGTCCACTGTGTTCACTGCTCAAATTCAGAATATTGTAGGAGAAACTATACCCACAGGGGAAAGGCAGCTGGAAGTATTTCCTTTAACATTCATGACATCTGTAGGCGTGAGACTATCACAGTTTGGATGACTCGTGAAGTTACTCTCAAGTCCTCACTCCACAGGAAGCACAGGTTATTATTACAGGGAGATTTCCATTCTGATGATTGGAGAACAATAAGGGGACTCCACCTTAAATTCTAGTTTTGCCAAAATATAGTTAACAAGTGAACAAAGTAAGTTCTTTGAACCTCAATTCTACTAATGAGAAACTATAATGTTGCCTTAAATAAACCAGGCTGGGTTACAACTGGCAATAAAATGTCAAATACACATTTAAAACAAAACAAAACAACTACTGGGCGTAAACTGCAGGTGGACACAAGGTATCTGTAAAAGAATGATATGCAGATGACTGATGGCGAAACTAAACTTTACGTTTGTTGTTAGGGAAGCCTCAACTTGTACTTGTACTCTATTTGCCTAGTTCAAAGGTCTGCGACTGCAAGTCAGCGGCCCCTTGGCGTGGTCCATGCACCACTGGTGGCAGATGAAATGCTTTTAGGTGGGATACGAACTCTGTCCATTTAATCTTTAAAATGCGTCCTATGAAAACACTGCTTATCCACAGGGACACAGAGACGTCTTTTATTACTTCAATAGCACAGCAATGGGATCTCAGTCCCAACCAGTGACCACACCGCGGCCCCTGTGCTGGAGCATGGACCCCTGACCACTGGGCCACAGGCAAGTGCCCCGGTGATTCCTCTACAGTAGTCATTAAGTGAAAACACGCGCGGTGACGGAGAAGTTCAACGTGGGCAAGACAAGCTGCGATGCCAGGAGTCAAGGGAGAGCCCCTCTCTCGGGGGAAGACACAGAGAGGGGCTTCCAAGCTCCTCGCATCCATTTCTCATCTTGGGGACGACCACGTCTGTGAAAATTCACGATGCTGAACGCACTGGGTTCCTGCTTGTCTTTGTATATTTGTACTCCAGTTTAATAAGTTTCTCTAAAAGTGATTTAAAGAAGAAAATTAAAAACATAATAGTACACTACATGGAAAAATCTACGAAGAGGCCACATAGGACTCATGTTTGGGAACACGGGTCTGAGCAGCACGCACGCAGCTGCATGTTGCAGCCTCACAGGGTTCTGATGACAACCTTCACACTGCTGGTCTCGTGCTCCTGGAGCAGGGTCTGAGCCGCAGCTCGAAGCTGGGGGGACAGCGGGCTCTTGCTGCTCATCACTGCTCTACAGGACACCGCTGTCTGGACCTGCTGTTTGAGGCCAGTGTCCCAGATTTGCTCTCTACACAAACCAGCTTGTTTTTAAAAGGAAAAACCTCTGTTTCACTGTTAAGACTGCAGGGATAGCCGTATCACGAACACAGGCAGTGGGTCACAAAAGGGACAACCCGAAGGACGGCTCAGCAGGGACAGACCACCCACGCTGCTGGAGCTGTAACCTCAACGTGGTCCAGGCGGTGGGCTAGCAACACCCCCTGCAGTGACCATGAGCTACTCCAGCACGTGCGCTTCTCCGAAACTGTGTAGTAACTGCATACATACTGTGTAACTTGCTTTTTGACCTTTACAATACAGGTGGACATTCTTTCACGTCAGTTATAATAAAGATGGTACATTACATTCTAGTGACTGCATAGGACTCCACTGTACGTTCCTGGTTTACCCTACACCCTGCTGTTGACATTTAGGTTGTTCTGAAATAGATATATACTACAAATACGTACATGAAGTATACAGATGCCTTATAAAAGGATTTAAAGCAACAGTTTACAAGACTTCACCTCAGTCATCAGTGCGTTTTTTAAAAAAAATCATCAAAAAAAGTTATGTACAAGCCATCTCACCTGTAAAGAGATGAGGAAATTTGATAGGCAATATCACGGCCTCTTTCAGAGCTTCCTTAGCTCCTTCCAGACCAGCAACATCGCTCCACTTCACATTGGGTCGCTCGATAACAATGGCACCTACAGGAGATTGAGTCACCTTTCAGTCAAGAGGATATTCCATCACATTTAGATAACACCACGAAATAATGGAATTAAAGAAATGCCTTATACATCTGTCTGGAAAAGTTTTATGTATTAAAGACAGTTCTAGAAGGGTGTGAGGAGGAAGTGGCTGTTAGGGGGCAGTGAGGCGGAGTCAGGACCTGGGGTGGGCAGCTGGGTGATCCAGCATAAAGCCATGTGACTTCTCTTCACTGCCTCACCATGAAGCAGAAACACGCCATCTGGCCGGACTACTGAGGACAGGGGAGTGTAAAGATCAAATGACGTGATAAAATCCCGAGTGCCTGGAAAGGCACCAAACATTACGTACAGTGTTTATAATGTTTGACCACACTGATTCTGGAGTATCTCCTATTTCTCCTTTTAACCAGAAGAATCACGCATCTCATGCTCCCCTTAACCACAGAAATAAAATACATCTAACCACTTGACCTGAAGACAGACAGGCAGAGAGATGGACGGACAGAGAGGGGAAGGCAAGGGTGAAAAGGGGGTGATGGAGAGGGGAGGTGTGCTCTTACAGACCTGCCGTGTTTCCAAGACTTGCCACAGTTTCCACTCGACTTCTAAATAGATCTATTTACAGTTTCTGTGCATTAACAAAGTTATTTAAATGATTTAGTTTTTGGACATAACATACTCAACACTCACAGCAAACCGTCACAGTAAGAACAAATAAAAATCAGTAACAGTCCACAAACATTTCTTTTACTGTAGCTTACTGCTGGATCTTTCTACAAATCTTTTATGAAAAGCTTTCCCAATCTTCTAGTCTATAGAAACAGCTCAACTACCAATCATGAAATAGCCTATTCTAAGATGATGTATAATTGTTGTAAGTGTAAAATCACCACTTACACAATCTACTCATTACCTATGATACTATTTTATGGGTATTTTTTCTTGCTTTGAAAGATCATCTGTTAGTTTAAGAATGCTTATACTTGGGCAACTTCCCTAAATTATTAAACCCTTTAGCTATACATTAACACAAAATAAAACTATGAATTCTTTTTGCATTATGAAAGTTCAGACTAAGTATAAATTAAGGGAAAAATTGACCTGCCTCCTGAGAAACCTGTATGCAGGTCAAGAAACAACAGTTAG
This sequence comes from Antilocapra americana, assembly GCA_007570785.1. Classification (NCBI taxonomy): domain Eukaryota; kingdom Metazoa; phylum Chordata; class Mammalia; order Artiodactyla; family Antilocapridae; genus Antilocapra; species Antilocapra americana. The sequence continues at coordinate 320,782 of ML661903.1, read as the reverse complement.
AACTGGATGTGGAACAACAGACTGGTTCCAAATAGGGAAAGGAGTACGTCAAAGCTGTCACCTGCTTATTTATTGTCACCCTTATTATCACCCTGCTTATTTAACTTCTATGCAGAGGACATCATGAGAAATGCTGGGCTGGATGAAGCACAAGCTGGAATCAAGATGGCTGGGAAAAATATCAATAACCTCAGATATGCAGATGACACCACCCTTATGGCAGAAAGTGAAGAAGGACTAAAAGCCTCTTGATGAAAGTGAAAGAAGAGAGTGAAAAGGTTGGCTTAAAACTCAACATTCGGCAAACTAAGATCATGGCATCTGGTCCCATCACTTCATGGGAAATAGATGGGGAAACAAAGGAAACAGTGACAGACTTTATTTTTTTGCCTCCAAAATCACTGCAGATGGTGACTGCATCCATGAAATTAAAAGACACTTTCTCCTTGGAAGAAAAGCTATGACCAACCTAGACAGCATATCAAAAAGCAGAGATATTACTTTGCCAACAAGGGTCCATCTAGTCAAACCTATGGTTTTTCCAATAGTCATGTATGGATGTGAGAGTTGAACTATAAAGAAAGCTGAGCACCGAATAATTGATGCTTTGGAACTGTGGTGTTGGAGAAGACTCTTGAGAGTCCCTTGGACTGCAAGGAGATCCAACCAGTCCATCCTAAAGGAGATCAGTCCTAGGTGTTCATTGAAAGGACTGATGCTGAAGCTGAAACTCCAATACTCTGTTCACCTGATGTGAAGAGCCAACTCATTGGAAAAGACCCTGATGCTGGGAAAGACTGAAGGCAGGAGGAGAGGGGGACGACAGAGGATGTGATGGTTGGATGGCATCACTGACTCGATGGACATGAGTCTGAGTAAGCTCCAGGAGTTGGTGATGGACAGGGAGGCCTGGCGTGCTGCAGTCCATGGGGTCCCAAATAAGTCAGACATGACCGAATGACTCAACTGAACTGAAGAGAAAACCAAATTCACTTCTTTTCTATATTCCATTCTGATTAGTAACCCTATGTGAGAAAAACATTATGTCATCTGACAGGATTTTGTGTATATTAAACAAAAGTAGATTTATATATAAGCATTTATCTCAACTAACATGTTTTGTTATGAATTTTCTAAGTATGTCATAATTTATCTTCACATTTAACTAATACTTCTCCCCTTAAAGTTTAAACTAGGTGACTTTGGAATATTCAGTGATAAAAGAACATCAAGATAAAAATAATATTAATTACTAGACATGGATTAATGACTTTTAAAATTATAAGGGAAGGATTATTAGAAAATAAAAGCCAAGCAATTTGATTGTTCCCAACTCAATAAACCTATCCAGTCTCTGGTATTATCTATTATATTAATATGCTCTGCGTGTGTGTGCTCAGCTGTTCAGTCATGTCCAAATGTTTGTAAGCTCACGGACTGTAGCCCACCAAGCTCCTCTGTTCATGGAATTTTCCAGGTAAGAATACTGGAGTGGGCTGCCATTTCCTACTGCAGATATTAATTTGTTACTTAACCTCAAAGTCACTGAATATCAAAATCAACAGAAGACTCAAATCATCAATTTTAATAATTAAAAACTACACTTAATACCATAACCTAAAACAGAAGTAAAAGATTCAGAAAACTATTTCAGGAAAAGTGAGAAAAAATTCAAAAAAGGATTATTATACAATGAAATCCACTAGCCAACCACAAAACTAAAAGATGGGGGGAAAAGGACTCTCAGATAAGAAAAGCTAGGACTCTCTCCATATTCTATTTTATCCTGAAATTCCAGATAAATTTCCTCGTTTAAATGTTTTAAGCAGCTGTATTTTTATACATCCCTGGGCCTTATCATCACTGATAGGAAATGCAGGAAAAATTCCTTATTAAAAACTGGGCTGTATCTTTTCCAAAACTAAAGATATTAAAAATTCCAATTTTTCCTTGAGTAGGGCAGAGCCAGAGAGATGGGGAACAAAACCAAAACAACGGAGAGAAAAAGGCTTTCTGCCTTACCAGTAAAATAAAGTCACTTGGCATGGTCCACAGGGTTGCCCTAAAAAGCTAACTGAGGAGGAAGCAGGCCCATGTGCTTGAGGCAGTGGAAACTCCAGTTACTGCCCTTGGACTACACCCACCACTGAAGTTCCTGGCACATAAAAACATCTTCGTTAACTGTAGGATTTCCAAAATATTATCCTTATAGGATTCCCCTATCCATCCTGGTGGGGTCAGTAAGACAGAAAGAGTAACAAAATGAAGAGACTAGAACAGCAAGGCTAAAGGTCTGTCCAAGCTAGGATGCCCACCAGTCCTGAGGCTGGCCCTGTGCGATGGCAATCCTTCCTAGACACAACGCATTCTGCCTGGCAAGAGTCAAATGAATAAAATCCAGGGTACCAGTGACTGAGCATAAAACTCAACTTGAAAAACCATTTGCTAATACATCAAAGAACAATCAAATCTCAGTCATTAAAGAAGTCAGTAATTAACAAGATGCCTTTTTAGATACACAGAGCTACTATTTCCTCTGCCTGCTAAGTCGCTTTGGTCGTGTCCAACTCTTTGCGACCCCATCAACTGTAGCCCACCAGGCTCCTCCGTCCACGGATTCTCCAGGCTAGAACACTGGAGCGGGTAGCCATTTCCTTCTCCAGGGATTACTTACTGAATCCCTAGAATTTTTCAAATGTAATCTAGGTAGTTTTACACTGTCATTAACCTTTTCAGAGCCCTGAAAGCATTTTTAACTTGCATTTTAGAGTTGTCTCAGGCTCTGAGACATCGGGAACCGTGCCCAAATCAGAAAGACTTCAGCCCAGCGCAGCCTGCAGTGGAGTCCACAGGGTACACCCTCTCCATCACCCCATTCCCTACAGCAGAGAGAAAGCGCTTTTACATTGTGGAAGGTGTGAAGATTAAAGGGGAAAGCGCAGTGCAGACAAGACACTGACACAGGGTGAAAAAGCAAGGGGAAGAGCAGGCGGGAACACAAAACAAGCAGCGTCAGCGGGCCAGTGCCGCAGTAGCGACAGAAGCCGAGTGTGCGTCTCAGCTCACTCTGTCCCTCTGACAGGAAACCCCAACACCATCAGATCTCACAGTGTTAACGGTATAACTGATACACTCTCTGAAACAGGGCAAACAGGACAAAATGAAAGAGTCAACTTTTTAAGACAGATATAACATGAACCAGCAGCCTAGGAAAAAATCGACCAATCTGAGAACCGACAGAGGGAATCTTATAAAAATGGTTCAAACAAAGCCAGCATGTGATCACTGGGAACCAAGGCCAGTTCTCGAGCCTCATTTAAGTACAGGTGGGAAAGAAAAACCAATTCAAACAGACAATTCACTGTGAGGTTTTAAAAAACAAGTAACTTTAAAAACGAAGTCCAAAGCGACCTTGAAGCTGATTCTGCAGTTTCTTTTTCTCGGGATCGTCGGATTCTCCTTCCCCATCGCTGTCATTCCTGACAAAAAAAATTCGATATGTTCAAACGATCACGCACTGCTATCAAAACAAGCCAAAACGAAGGAGAAGAAATCTCTGTAATGAAAGCAGCAAAATAAGGCATTCACCAAAGGTCTAGCTCATTTTATTATGTTTAAGAACTGCTGAGCAGCACAGGGAGCAGGCATTTGCGATGTTTGGCTGCTCAGCCACGTCCGGCTCTTTGCGACCTGCGGACTGCAGCCCCCAGGCCCCTCTGCCCATGGGACTCCCCAGGCAAGAACACCGCAGTGGGCTGCCAGGCCCTTCTCCAGGGCATCTTCCCCACCCAGGGATGAACTTGCATTGGCAGGAAGTCGGCCTATTACACGGAACCGTGAGCAGAAAATGGAGAAAAAGACCGGAATGAGGTTAGGAACTAGCTCCAAATTCCCGTGACATACCGATGCATGTATTGACTCACAAATGCATGACCCATACTTCACTCCACAAAAGGTTTGAGATGAATTACAAGAGTGTCGTAAACAACAATTAAAAAAAATCAGGACCAGGCAGACTATACATCAAGCCAAGAAGCCATAACTAGCCCGGAAAAAATCCACAGTGCTATTTAGGGTACAAAGATCGATAACCTTAGTCTGGGGGTTCCAAAGGACGGATGAAACTTCTGATGAAAAGGAACCGACCCCAAAGAACAAGGAGATCAACACAGACATTTTGTATCTAGGGATTTACTCTGAGGACGTAATTTAAAATGAGTTCAAGGATTTGACTGTAAGGACAATCATGCCCATGCTGTTGACAGTAGGGGAAGATCAGCGATAATGGGCACTCCACCACAGGGGTTAGCTACGACAGGACCTGCTGTGATCCTTAAAGCAGAACGTGCATGTAAGACAGACTTTTACAATGCTTATAAAATGTCACTGCATAAAAACTTGGCAGGTGTCATCTCAAAATGGGACTACGCGGTTCTCACAGGACGGTGGGGTTACTCATGGGTGAGGGAGAGCCTCCAAACTGACTCACCTTGACTTTAGAGTTGGGGGTCTACCAACTCTCTAGCCTCTTTCTACCACGCTTTCTTGTACAACAGACTGTACTTGCTTAACGAAAACCTGCCATTCCTAGGCCGCTAGCCATGTGGAATCCAAATCGGTCTCCCTGGCCCTCGGATTCCATAAGGGAACACACTACAGATCCCCCAAAGCGTGCTTTATGACCCTGTGCTTCTACAAAAGACCTACATCAGTACCTGTTTTCACTAACTGAAAGACAGCCAAAGAGGATTACTGCTTTTACAAGGAAAGGCAAACAACGACAACAGCCTTCAGCGCCGGTCTTGCAGCGAGCTCCTTCAGAGGCAGCGACCGCGCAGTGAGGCCTCCGGGAAGCACACTGGCCTCAGCTCCGAGACGCCAGACCAGACGCGGGCTGTGGGCCTCTGTGCTGGCTCTCCACGTATTCTGTACCTCTGCCACCAGGAAGTAACGGCTTCTCTGCTTCACCCCATTTCAGTTTAAAGCGGGTCCTGCCGTCCGCTACAGGAGCAGGGCATCACCTCAGCAGGGACAGCACAGGATCTCCAGGCATGACCAGGAGGGCCTTGGCCGGCAGGGAAGGGGACGCTTCTGCTGCCAGTGGGGTCTCGGTGAGATCTGAGGGCCTCCGTACCTGAGGTCAACTGATCCTTCCCAGTAGTTTCATTTCAACTTGCAAGAGATGCCCAGATTTTCACATAAGAGAACCAGTGAGGTTCAACTGATTTTGAAACTCGGTAAGCTGTGAGATCAGCGAGGGCCTCACTTCTGTCCTGCCAACGCTAGAGCTGTGAGAAGATGAACTATTCCTAGGATGTCACAGGGGATCCTGGTTCTCCAACCATGTCTTGACACAGAGAATATAAAAACCCTGAGCCTATTAAAAGTTTCTTCGATCCCTCCCACATAGTCGGAAGGAGCCTGTCAACTCTTAGATCTAAAAGTTGCCCCTGGGAGTAGCCACAGGCCCCCAAGCACTGCCTTCCAGGGACCCCGTGCCTGGCGACCACAGCGATGATCTCAGGAGCCTGCACCACGGTCTACCATGGACGACGAGAGTCACATCCTCTTGTGCTAACAGAACCGTCTACCTTCACACCCAGCGAGGCCAGATAACCCCGCCGGCAGGGTCTCTTTTTCTGGCGTGCACGTGTTATGTATTGAACTGACAAATTCTGCATCTGTAAGTGATTATCTCCCATTGAGGAAGCCATTTCAAAAACAAGTTTTGATATCTATAAATTATGCTGTGTTGCTTTCTTTACAATGATAAAGTAAAGCAAATCTGATGCAAATTCACATCAAAAAACTTTCCATTAGATATCTAAAAATTTGTTTCCATCACTGGAGCTATTTTCCACCTCATCCATGTGCTCAGTACTGAGTCAACACTACTGGTCAGAGAGTCAGTTCACAGGCCACTCCTACAATGTTAAACCTCACTACACGAGGCCCAGGGGGAAGGAACTGAGCAGTACTCCTGCCAAGTGGTTTTTCTGCTACCAGCCAGTCAAGGAGGTGATTTGATGGGTATCACCCCTGAGCTTGGCAAACTAGGGGTTCGAAAAATTTTTTCTGTCAGGAGTCAGACCGTCAATATTTCAGGCTTGGTCACAACCACTCAGCTTTGCAGGTACAGCACAAAAGGAGCTGCAGACAACAGGGAACTGAAGGGATGAGGCCGTATCCCCACACAACGTTAGCTACGGGAGCAGGCAGAGGGTCAGACCCCGCCCACGAGTCATCCTTTCCTAATACCTATAGTTTCAACAAAAGAAATTTACTTCACAAACTCCTGCACTCTTGTGATTCACTCTGAGACGCGTACCCCTTCTCGTCGGCAGAGGCTGGCGGCCCCTCCTTCACCGGCTTCTGGGGCTTCTTCTCCCTTGTCTTCAGGTACTCCTTCAGTTTCTCCGCTCTATCAAGATACTCCGTACACTTCGCCCTGATACTCTGCTTGGCTTTGTCACCTTGTGCTTCATCTAGTGAAGGGAAACGCAAGAGATTTTTTCCTTTCGTATTTTATACAGACAGGTTTACACTCTTAGACTCACTTTTCAAACAAGGGAAATCTATTTTGGAGGAAAGAGAAAAGATCACCTCTGGTTCATCGTAATCAGATGATGATCCATCTTTTCTGATCCCTCCTCAGGTAGGCTTCAACAGTGAGTACAAGTCAGAAAGAGTTCTGAGCAAGACACTAGTATACTTCATGTTAAAGAATAAGCAGAAATCCCGTAATATTCTGTGGGATTCACACTCTTCCCTTACATTCTTTGCAGATAGTTGAAAGCTGCTTATCTCATACAAAACCAATTATAAGACAAAAGTAAAGCAATATTAACCATTCCCACTAATGCCCACGTAAGCTTTATTTCAGAATATAAAAAGTGACAGAAATCCCAGACATTATGTGTGCCACCAACACAGTAATTTTATTACATAAAGGCCCGAGTGAGGGCTGTCTGAAAGCAGACTTCAGCAACATATGCAGCTCATGGGATTAGCCCTACCTGTCTTATCAGGTCATGACTCATTCTTAGTTTCACTTTAATGTGACAGGAAAATCTCAGAATTAAAGAGGGAAGCTCAGAAGAAAATCCTTAAATACCCAACTGCTAAAATTTTTACTTAAAACAGTAACAACAGAAAGACACTTTTTTAACGTCTTATTTCGCGTATGTTCAGCATTAGGTTTAAGAGGTTTTTCTTTGTTTCTTCCTTACTGCTGTGTCCCACCGTCCAGAACAGTGCTGGGGGTGGGGGGTGGGGTGTTAACACTGAACACAAACTTGGACGGACACAAAGTGTCTCCCAACCTCTTTTTAAAACATTATTTTCAAAGAGACATTTAGAAAATGAGTAAGTCCAGATTACAGATGTGGGTACATTACCAATAAAATAAAAAACTTTTTTTCACTGACTCGATGGCATTTTAGTATGTTTAGGTGCACAAAGTAATAACTATGACAGCTGCACACGTGTGCTGGCTGAGGACTCAGAAACTACTAAGAAGCTAGTAGAACTTTTTTGCAAGTTGATGGTTTATAATCTTCTAGGATTGAATTTCAATGTTTATAAATGAAATGGGATAATCTTTTCTATTTCTTGAAACAGAAATGAATAGAATAATCTTTTCTATGTTATTGTTTTTAAAATAACAAAGCAAATGATGACCTTACATTTAACCACGTGGAGAAAATACTGTACAGCATGTTGGTAGAGTTGAAGGGCTTCCTCGTAGTTTCCGGCTTTATCTTCCTGGGCTGCTTTGCTAGCAAGATCTATGCCTTTCTGTTTGAAGGGAGACAAAAACCATACCATCAAAATCAAAGCCCAGGATAACTCTGAAGTCAATAATCATATTGAAAGCTTTCTTTAAAAATAAAAGCAACTTTAAAACAAATCTTTTTTTCTCTAAATCACAACTGCATTACATTATAAATGGTAACTATTAATAAAATGCAAATTACATCTGTTATACAGGTGAACGCCATCTGAACACCACCTAGTGCCAATCACTGAGTCTCAAACACTTTTTCACTCAACAAAAGTCAAGGTCCCATATTGAACTCGAGTTGGAAGAGGCGAGTCCGGTCTCAAAATGGAGGTAAAACCACCGCCCGGTCGCCCCCAGCCCGACTCCTGCCGTCGCCGCCGCCGGGGGAAGGAGGGTCATGATCCCAAGGAACCAGAGCAGTTGAGAAAGCTGTTTATTGGTGGTCTGAGCTTTGAAACTACAGATGATAGCTTAAGAGAACATTTTGAGAAATGGGACACACTTACAGATTGTGTGGTGATGAGAGACCCCCAAACAAAACGTCCCAGGGGCTTTGGTTTTGTGACTTACTCTTGTGTTGAAGAAGTGGATGCAGCACCGTGGGCTCGACCACACAAGGTTGATGGGCGTGTAGTGGAACCAAAGAGAGCTGTTTCTAGAGAGGATTCGGTAAAGCCTGGTGCCCATCTAACGGTGAAGAAAATTTTTGTTGGTGGTATTAAAGAAGATACAGAAGAATATAATTTGAGAGACTACTTTGAAAAGTACGGCAAGATTGAAACCATAGAAGTTATGGAAGACAGGCAGAGTGGGAAAAAAAGAGGATTTGCTTTTGTAACTTTTGATGATCATGATACAGTTGATAAAATTGTTGTTCAGAAATACCACACTATTAATGGGCATAATTGTGAAGTGAAAAAGGCCCTTTCTAAACAAGAGATGCAATCTGCTGGATCACAAAGAGGTCGTGGAGGAGGATCTGGCAACTTTATGGGTCGTGGAGGAAACTTTGGAGGTGGTGGAGGTAACTTTGGCCGTGGTGGAAACTTTGGTGGAAGAGGAGGCTATGGTGGTGGAGGTGGTGGCAGCAGAGGGAGTTACGGAGGAGGTGATGGTGGATACAATGGATTTGGAGGTGAGGGTGGCAACTATGGCGGTGGTCCTGGTTATAGTAGTAGAGGAGGTTACGGTGGTGGTGGAGGACCAGGATATGGAAACCAAGGTGGTGGATGTGGTGGTGGTGGAGGATATGATGGTTACAATGAAGGAGGAAATTTTGGAGGTAACTATGGTGGTGGTGGAAACTATAATGATTTTGGAAATTATAGTGGACAACAGCAATCAAATTATGGACCCATGAAAGGGGGTAGTTTTGGTGGAAGAAGCTCGGGCAGTCCCTATGGTGGTGGTTATGGATCTGGTGGTGGAAGTGGTGGATATGGTAGCAGAAGGTTCTAAAAACTCAGAAGAAAAGGGCTACAGTTCTTAGCAGGAGAGAGAGCGAGGAGCTGTCAGGAAAGCTGCAGGTTACTTTGAGACAGTCGTCCCAAATGCGTTAGAGGAACTGTAAAAATCTGCCACAGAAGGAACGATGATCCATAGTCAGAAAAGTTACTGCAGCTTAAACAGGAAACCCTCCTTGTTCAGGACTGTCATAGCCACAGTTTGCAAAAAGCACAGCTATTGATTAATGCAATGTAGTGTCAATTAGATGTACATTCCTGAGGTCTTTTATCTGTTGTAGCTTTTTCTTTTTCTTTTCATTACATCAGGTATATTGCCCTGTAAATTGTGGTAGTGGTACCAGGAATAAAAAATTAAGGAATTTTTAACTTTTCGGAAAAAAAAAAAAAAAAGTCAAGCTCAGGGCCAGTAAGGAATAATCGAATAAGCGAAAATTCAACTTAAAAGCATTGACAAAATTCTCAAAAATCAAATGCTGTTATGTCTAAAGCATACGACAATAGTAAAATTTAAATGGAGTAAAAGCCCTTCAGAAGCAACAGAGCAATGAAATAGCCAAAGTCTGAAAAATACCCAAATCTTTTAACTCTGTAATTAACTAAAAGGTTCACTGAGCAAAGAGTAACCAGAGAAGTCTTAAAAAATAAAACAAGACCTGTAAACTTCAAAAATTCTATAATGAAACAGGCAACTTTGTGTAGCATTAAAAAAACAAAAAATGACTACTGGAATCAGATCCATACAAATACATCTAACTGAACTTTGACAAAGACACAGAAAGGCAGGTTAAGGGCAGAGAGACAGGCCTCAGAACTGGTTCCAGAGCAACTGAACATCCATGAGCCGAAATAAAAAAAAAAAGAGAGAAGGAGAAACAGCAAATCAAACCCTGCACTTTGTACAAAAACTAATTCAAATGGATCACGGACTTAAAGAAAAAAATAAAAACAGTATGATATTGGCATAAAAACAGACACACAGATCAATGGACCGGAAGAAAGAAACTAGGAATAAACCAATACATACATTACCAATTAATTTACCGTCAAGGAGCAAAACATGTATGGTAGGGAAGGAATAGTCTCTCCAATAAATGGTGCTGGGAAAACTGGATAGTCATATGCAAAAGAATGAAAATAAGCATTATCTCACACCATATACAGATATTAACTCAACATGGATTAAAGATCTGAACATGAGACCTAAAACCATAAAACTCCCAGAAGGAAACCCAAGCGAGAAAGTCCCTGACCCTGGTCTTGGTGACAGTATTTTGGATTTGACACCATATAGGCACCAAAAGCAAAAATAAACAAGTGTGATTACATCAAACAAAAAAAGCTCTGCACAGTAAAGGGAATAATCAACAGAATGAAAAGGTAACCAACAGAAAGGGAGAAAGTACTTACAAGTCACATATATCTGGAAAGGGGTTAATGCTAAGAAAACAAATCAATACCAAAAATCCAAACAATTCAATCAAAAAAATGGGCAGAGGATCTGAATAAACATTGTTCCAAAGAAAACATACGGATGGCCAACAGGTACATAAGAAGGTGCTCAAGAGCACCAATCACCAGGGAAACGCAGATCAAAACAACGAGGTGTCACCTCACAGCCATCCGAACGGCTATTACCAGAGAGTTCTTACCACATGGAAAAAATTCTGCAACTATGCGTGGTGACAGATGTTAACTAGGCTTACTGTGGGGATCGTCTCACAGTGTACACAAATAGCGAACCACGCTGCATGCCTGAAACTAATACAACGTTATATATCAATTACACCTCAAGGTGGGGGGGAAGAAATGATAAATTGGACCTCATCAAAAACCTTTGGCTTGCAAAATATCCTATTAAAAAGACAAGTTACAGACTGGGAGATGTTTGCAAACCACATATTAGGGAAAGGAACAGTACTTAGAATATAGAAAGAACTCAATCACTTATATACTGCTGGGACGTAAAATCGAACAGTTACTCTGGGGAACAGGCTTTCTTCTTTTTAAACAAATCTAAACAGGTAACTGCCGTATGAACCAGAAACCGCACTCTTGGGTGTTCATCCCAGAGAGATGAAGACTACGTTCACACAAAGGTTGCATGGCTCAACTCTGGTACACCCACAGCAGGGAGTACCATTCAGTAACAAAAAGGAATGAACTAGTGATAAATACAACTTGAATGAATCTTGGAAGAAGCATGCTAAGTGAAAAGAACCAGCCCCGGAAGGTCACCTACCGCATGATTCCATTCACGTAAGCTCAAATGACAAAAACAGAGGTGAAGAACAGCTGAGCATCGTCAGGAGATAGGGATGCAGGGTGAAGAGAAAGAGGAGGGACTGTGGTCATGCGTGGGCAGCGAGAGGTCCTTGTGGAGAGAACTCTTCTGTATCACGACTGTCGGGGGGGATTCAAGAATCAACTCATGTGTCAGAACTCCGACAGACAGACACACAGAGTGAAACTGGGGACATGTGAGTGACACAGCAGAATGTAGCAAGGTCAACATTCGGGCTGACACTGCTGCACGAGACGCCACCACTGGGGACGACAGGGTGGCGGCTACACACGCTCCACTACTCCTCACAACTGCATGTGGGTCTGCGGTCATCCCAGAGTAAGAGTCCCACTAGGAAACCTACCTTTAATATTCTAAGATAGGCACACACATACAAGCAAAGAACAAGCATGGTTATCGAAACATTCTGCCCGGATTAACTTGGGTAGTAAACTGTATTCAGCAGAAATAAGAGCCAGCAGGAACAAGTGATCGTGGTCATGCTACACCAAACATAAGCATACAATTAAGAAGTTACTCATATAATACAAAAATGAATCATATGCTAAAAACAGTATATTTTGAAGCAGTTGCTCATGGACTGCATATAAATGGGATAAATGGAAGGGACAGGCCTTCCAGCTGCTGTAGCAGGAGGGAAGAAAAATAAATGGTGTGTTTTAGAGTTGATCAAACATAGCAGTACACGCGTCAAGGTTCAGACTGTGGAACTCAAAGCTTAGTTTGCAAGTCTGGTCAGCCCAGCAGGATGTAAAGGGCCGAGTCGAGGCGCAGGGCACCCGAAATGCGTCCAGAAGCTCAGTAACTAAACCACGTAGCAGAAGGCCCGTCCTTTCTGGCTGTAACTGTCTCCTCAGCTCTCTTGGACTGCGGTGCCGCTCACATCTCTACCCACACGTCCCCCTCACTCGCTAGAGTCCTCCTTTAGGGACCTCAGTGACACCAGCTGGAACCTGTACAATCAGTACTCAATAACTGAGCTCCATACATGTTGACTTTTCTGATGAGATACACCTCTGCATTTGCATCATCCAGTGCAGGAGCATACCGCTTTTGAAACTTGGGCTAGCTAGTGTGACTGAAAAGTGAGCTTTAAGTTTTGTTTAAATGACATGTAAATTGCCACGGGCAGCTGCCACCCTGGACAGCAGGGTTTCACCTTTAACCAAAGATGAGGATTTGAGGACATGCCTTTGTTTTTTGCCTGCGGAATGCCTCACGTCATCCTCCTTTCTGCTAGCGCTTTGCATCTGAAACAAACTCACAATCGCCTCTGCCCTAGCTCATCCTCTCCCGCTCCTGTCAAGCTTACTGCCTAGCCTGCTCTTGGCCATCAGCCTGCTCTACACACGGTGCTGCAGTCCACACAGCCCCAGGAGGGGCACCCCTTGACGGCTTCCCCTGCACACAGTCAGTTCCCAACGTGGGGCCATGATCTGCGTGGGCCTGGCTCTGTCCGGGTCTCAGCTGAAGCCCTGTGGTCCCTGTGCACCCGGGCCCAACTGCTGAGGATGCTCCTCCCTCAGATCACACTTCAAATACCAGCTCTCAGAGAAAGTGAAAGTCGCTCAGTCGTGTCCGACTCTTTGAGACCCCATGGACTATACAGTCCATGGAATTCTCCAGAACACTGGAGTGGGTAGCCTGTCCCTTCTCCAGGGGATCTTCCTAGCCCAGGGATCAAACACAGGTCTCCCGCATTGCAGGCGGATTCTTCACCAACTGAGCCCCCAAGGATGCCCGTTCTCGGGAGGCTCCGCTCCAAGGCTGCGCCCCATCCTCCCTCTCGGCTCCCCGCCTGCCCTGCACGCTTACCCCATCACTGCCGCACACCCGCTCACTGACCATCCCCTTGCAGGCTGTGTGCCTGCACACAGCCCTCCTTTAGAGAGCCCTGACACTAACACCCGCTTCAGCTCGGTTGGTTCTCTGCGACTGCTTAGAACCCAAACTTCACCAAAGCAGCCTCTACCCTCTCCAGTCCCTTTTTTCTACATACCCTTCGGCTCTCAACCTGGGCTCCTGTCCCTTACCTCATCAATAAGACTGCTCATATCAAGGTTCTCTGTGATGCCAGACCCAAAGGCCAGCTCTGTCTTCATCCTGATCCCCCGACAGTGTTCTACAAAAGGATATTGTAATACCCTCCCACCTCTCTGACAGATCCTGCTAAGGTTCCTTTGCTGATTCTTCTTGTTGTAACTGACACTGAAATACATTAAGGTTCCTCTGGGCTTGGGTGGGCCTTCTGCTTACTACCTCCCTAGGTGAGCTGTTCTCAATGATTAAAAGTGATTCTCTTTAGGCTGACGATTCCCAAATTAATTCAATTTGAAAACGCATTGCTCTTCTGTTAAAAATGCTTCCAGTGGCTTGCTTCTGTGTATGTGGGTGTGGTCTTGGCCTGTCCTCCCCTACCAGAACACAAGCTTCATGAGGACAGGAGTCACGTCGGTCGTGCTGGCTCTTTTACATTCCGGAGTCTAGCACAGAGGCTGGCACGAGACTGACTGGACACTGGGGTCAGCCAGGATCCAGCCATCGCCGTGGAGCTACAAAGGCCGGGAACTGCTGGGGCTGTGCTCTTCAGCTTAGGAGACCAGGACGTGCGCACGCGAGAAAACCCCGGGACGCTGGGTAAATTCCAGAGCCACCTGTCTCCACAGAGAGACGGCCCAGCCCCGGTCTTTCAAGACTAATTTTCTCCCCAGTGCTCTGGAGCCTACCCTGCTTTGTCCTCGGACAGTTACCCCCCTCAGTTATACCGGCTCAACTGTTTTCTCCAACCTAACTTTTTCCTGTTTTGAAGGAGCAATCCTTAGCATAAAAATGTATGTCAGTCCTATCTTAGACTCATAGCTACAAAACACCAACGAAACACACCCCCTCTCCCTGAATCTATGGCTCCCACCTAACTAACAACTCACCCATCTCTTCACCTCCACAGCCAGGTCCAAGGAGAACCCTGCATTCATATCGGTTTCCCAGCTCCTCCCACACCCGCCTCCCTGCTCCCTGATCGCCAGATCTCTCCCCAGCTGGGTCCCGGGCGTGGCCCCCTCTGTCCTCCCAGGAATCACTCCCGGCAACATCACCGCTCTCTCGGGCTCCCCTCTCTCTCCTGAAGCTGCTATTCCACTCGGATTGTGCCTTGGTCCCTGTGCCTGTCATTCTATAAACTCCAAAATGCCCCCACCTCTGCTACCATCCGTGTGCTAGGAACCCTCAAATCCTTATTCCCCACCCAGTCTAAGTTTTACATACACGAACCCAACTGCTCAGTGGACGTTTCCACCTGACTGTCCCCACAAGCATTTCAAGCCCCCAAAGTTCAGGACCCCTCCAGCCCCAAAGCTGCCCCCTCTCTTGCTGTAATCCCAGAACCAACCCACTCAGACACCCAACAAGGAATCTGGGGGAACGCTCACTTTTTAAGTGGAGATCCACACCCAGCTCCCCTTGCTCTTCCATCTGTCTCTCACCAGCCCTACCTCTGCTCTCACAGCTGCCGCACCACTACTCTGGCCTTTGCCATCATCTCCTATCGCAGAGACAGAACCTGCCTCCCAACTGGTTCCGGTGCTTCCAGGCCTGCCACCCACCCAGCTGTCCCTGTTCACACAACGGTTCTGCTGCCTTCTCCGACTCCCCATGTGGAGCAGGATGGGGCCAATCACCTGTGCGCTCACTGCTGCTCGGGACGGGGTCTCCTAGGCTTGACCTCTGCCCCGCACACTCCGTCCCTGTCACGCCGAACTACTGGGGCAACCCAGATGGCTCAGACTCTGCACCTGCGTGTACAGCCTGGGGTCCGCCTGGAATACTGTGCCCCAGTGTCTCCCTGTAAAACCCCAGCTTCTCCAGGACTCAGCATAGTCACTGCGGCCCCCCTGCTTTAAGCCTCCCCAGCAAGCCCGGGAGACCCGGCCACACGCCCTCTAAACCCCCACCGCCCCCGCACATCCTTCCAAAGGTCACAAAATAGCCCAACAGTCACGTTATCTGTCTGTTTCCACATCAGAATGTAAGGTCTTGGAAATCAAGGATGATATATTTCTTTTATGATGCCCCAACATGTAGACAATCTTAAAAACAAATAAACATTCCACACTGAGGAAACGTTGAACTCTGTGCACAATGAACTTGCAGTTTCTCCCAACCCTCTCTGAGGTCTATTACACTTTGAGACTGAGGCATAAGTTCCTATTCTCTACCTGGAATGCATCCTCCTCTCCATAGTGATTTTATCGTGAAAAAGCACTAACATATAAGCAGGTAGGCCTGGATTCAAAACTACCTTCAACAAATTAACTGTATGTCTCTGGGTAAATCATAACCTTAAAAAGCTGTGGATTCTTATACTGAGAAACTGAAGTAATCCTCTCCCTGAAGAGCTGTTCTGAGGACTAAATGAGATCACACCGAACCCCAGGCAGACAATTAGTGTCAGCATCTCACTTTATTGAAGCTCACCATCACCTCCTCTGTGGAAGAGTTCTCATTTATCCTTGAAGACTTACACAAGCCCTTCCTTTCTGCCCTCCCTCACTAGAGCATAATTACATTATTTTATTTTGATTTTTAGTTATCTACATTCCTCCATTTGATTATAAGCATCTGGCTATGGGGATTTGGGCCTTGTTTGGTTGGACAGTTATTTGTTAGTTGAATATTCTTCACCCAAATTTCCTACATTAGAAGGTTGAAAAGGTTGAATGACAAAGTGCACCCGACCCAGCCACTGATAAAAATATACCTCATTCTCTCTCCCTATTTAACACCAGCAACTATGCAAATGGATTCACTGAAGAACATTCACAGTCCAATTCCAATATAATGCAAACAATTAGAGAATGAAACTGCAATCTTGCAAAAAATATGGGTAAGCAGATGAAACTTATATTGTAGAAAGCCCGAATCACATGCAAATTCTTGACAAATGAAAAGCTGGTGGACTATGCATAAGGTGGATGAGCAACAAGGAAACAGTTGGGCCCAGGACATCATAGCCATTATCTTGTAAAAACTTTTAGGGGAGTATAATCTGTAGAAAAATGGAATCACTATGCTGTACAATGGAAACTAGTATAAAAGTGTAAATCAATGAAACTTAAATAAAAAACATTTTTTATAGATGGTGGAATAAAACTATGCAGTTAACTGACAAATCAACAAGGATGAAGACAAGATGGGCACTTCAAAAGCAACCACCTTTGGTACTCAAAGGAACAATACTTCTATCAAATGACCAATACTTTTTCCAAATACATTTACCAAAAGGACCCCTTCTGAATGGAGTCACATTATTGTTGCACCTTAGTTTAAGGAAATCTTGTTGAAAAAGATACATGTACAAAAACCAACACATGACATTCTCTAAAAAATAAGTCACAGTTGCAATTATATTTTGTGAAACAAAACATTTATTTTCATAATCTTTTCAGTCAATTTTCAATATAAAAGTCCCAAGCAAGCACTTCACCTCCTTTCCAGTGAAAATTTGATTTCAATTTAACTTGGTCTACTTTCAATGATCTTTTTTCAGATCAACTATTCTGGGCTAAGTAGATCCTCTGCTAATTATCGTAGGTGCCTGAACTCAATAGATGCCTTTTCAACTGTTAAACCAAGAGGAGGATTCAATATAGGTATTCATACCACTCTTTTGTCCCAAACTTACCTAGCGGATTGCTGCCCTCCAAGTTAAGTCACATTCTAAAACCCACTTAGAACTGGAAACTGAGAAAGGAGTATGTCAAGGCTGTATATTGTTATCCTGCTTATTTAACTTATATTCAGAGTACATCATGCAAAATGCCAGGCTGGATAAAGTACAAGCTGGAATCCAGACTGCAGGGAGAAATATCAATAACCTCAGATATGCAGATGACAACATCCTTAACGGCAGAAAACGAAGAGGAAGTAAAGAGCCCCTTGATGAAAGTGAAAGAGGAGAGTGAAAAAGTTGGCTTAAAACTCAACATTCAGAAACTAAGATCAAGGCATCCAGTCCCATCACTTCAGGGCAACTAGATGGGGAAACAATGGAAACAGTGAGAGACTTTATTTTGGGGGCTCCAAATCACTGCAGATGGTGACTGTATTCATAAAATTAAAAGACACTTGATCCTTGGAAGAAAAGCTATGACCAACCTAGACAGCATATTAAAAAGCAGAGACATTACTTTGCCAACAAAGGTCCGTCCAGTCAAAGCTATGGTTTTTCCAGTAGTCATGTATGATGTGAGAGTTGCACTATAAAGAAAGCTAAGTGCCGAAAAAATGATGCTTCTCAACTGTGGTGTTGGAGAAGAATCTTGAGAGTCCCTTGGACTGCAAGGAGATTCAACCAGTCCATCGTAAGGGAGATCAGTCCTGGGTGTTCATTGGAAGGACTGATGTTGAAGCTGAAACTCCAATACTTTGGCCACCTGATGCGAAGAGCCGACTCCCTGGAAAAGACCCTGATGCTGGGAAAGACTGAAGGAGGGAGGAGAAGGGGATGACAGAGGATGAGATGGTTGGATAGCATCACCGACTCAACGGACATGAGTTTGAGTAAACGCGGATAGTTGGTGACAGACAGGGAGGACTGGTGTGCTGCAGTCCAGGGGGTCTCACAGAGTCCAACACGACTGAGCCACCAAACTGAAACCCCACTTAAGGCCCAGATCCGTTCGAGGGATGGGAGGCACTGTTTAAAAAATGTCTCATCTCAAAGAATTCCATTCCACAGAGGTTGAAGAACTGTCTAAAATATTAGGATCACGTGCTTTATGAATAAAACACGGAACTCACTGCGGTAGGGGTGGAAAGGTGAAGTAACAAAGGAGCTGGAGCCTACTCCATGATCTTATTTACATGGTACACTTGGGGAGCCATCTGGGAGCACCCGAACGCAAAGCTCCAGGAATTCACAGATTCCTCAGATTCTGAGCTCACGATTCTCCTCCTCTGACACCGCGAAAGACAGGCTTTGCTACAGCAGCTTGAGGAACCAGGAGAGGACTCCAATCTTCCTATTTTCATCTGATCTAGAGCAGTGCATTGCATGCATTCCGTTCTTTCCTCTCTCCCTTACACCGACTGGGGTCTATGCCTCTCCTTCAAGCTTCAACCAGTTCGGTTCAAACTCGCTGGTTTGAAAAGGGGAAAACACCACACGTACACACGGCAGGAGAGCCTCAACAGAAGCCGGGAGCCCGACAGCGCCGGGGGCTCGGGCTCACGGCCGGCCTCGCCCCCGGCTCGGGCGCGGCCCCGCCCGCCCCGCCGCCCGCCCCGCGCCGCCCCGGGCCGCAGCCGGGGTACCTGCAGGTTGGTCGGGGTGGACGCCATGGCGGAGACCCGAGGCGGCTCCCCGGGAGGGCCGGGGGCGGGGCGGCCCGCAGGGCACGTCGACTCACACCTGGCGCGGCCCGGACGCACGCAGGCCGGCGGCTCGGAACCTCGCGGCTGCCTGCCTCGGGAACCCGTCGGGAAGCCACCCGCGCTCGGACGGCGCCCGGCCCTTCCCGCGGAGCTTCCGCGATCCCGGGCCCCCGCGCCGGGCTCGCGTCCCGCCTCTGCCGCAGGACTTCCGCTTTCGTCATCAGCACGCGCCGCACCCCGTCCCCGACGGTCGCGGTCTCGCCTTAGCCCTGGGCCTCGCGAGGCCGGGACGCGGGACCCCGCACCCCGCCGAGGCCAGGCGGACGTCAGCTTGCGCGCAGGCGCACTCCGGCTCCGCCGAGGCCGTCGGGCCGCTGGAGACGGCGGCCTGCTCCTGCCTCTTCCTTTTTTGGCTGTCGCACACTTTGCGATGACTTGCTGGTTCTGGCGCCGCACACGCGACTGAGCGCGGGGCGTGCTCTGTCGCTCTGGGCCGGCTACCAGGCAGGTCAGCCGCTCAGTCGTGTCCGACTCTGCGACCCCCTGGACCGCAGCGCGCCAGGCCGCCCTGTCCATCCCCAGCTCCCGGAGCTCTGCAGACTCGTGTCCATGGAGTCGGTGATGCTATCCAGCCGTCTCATCCTCTGTCGTCCCCTTCTCCTGCCTTCAATCTTTCCCAGCATCAGGGTCTTATCAGATGAGCCACCTCTTCACATCAGGTGGCCAAAGTATTGGAGTTCCAGCTTCACCATCAGTCCTTCCAATGAACACCCAGGACTGATTTCCTTTAGGATGGACTGGTTGGATCTCCTTGCAGACCAGGGGACTCTCAAGAGTCTTCTCCAACAGCACAGTTCAGAAGCATCAATTCTTCAGCCCTAGCTTTCTTTACAGTCCAACTCTCACATCCATACATAACTACTGGAAAAACCATAGCTTTGACTAGTCGGACCTTTGTTGGCAAAGTAATGTCTCTGCCTTTTAATAGGCTGTCTAGGTTGGTCATAGCTTTTCTTCCAAAGAGCAAGTGTCTTTTAATTAAATGGCTGTAGTCACCATCTGCAGTGATTTTGCAGCTCCACCCCAAATAAAGTCTATCACTGTTTCCACTGTTTCCCCACTTAGTTGCCATGAAGTGATGGGACCAGATCCCATGATCTTAGTTTTGTGAGTGTTGAGTTTAAAGCCAGTTTTTTCACTCTAATTTCACTTTCATCAAGAGGCTCTTTAGTTCCTTTTTGCTTTCTGTTATAAGGTGGTGTCACGGTTACCATTTGCTCCTCTGCAAAATGGGATGATTATGGTACCTGCCTCAGGATTACGGACGATGCTAGTGCTGCATGCCTAGGTGCATTGCACAGTGATGAGTGAACAGGAAGATCTCAGAATGTGTTAGCACTTGTTATTGCTCACACTCTGCATTTCATCAAACAAGCATTTTGCCAAATGGTTACTGTCATGGCTCGCGGAAACCCCAAGAATTTTAATGAAAATTGTGTCAGGCCCTCCCTTCAAGGAGTTTCCAGGAGATTGGTGGGGATGTGTCACCTGAACAAGTCCTGTGAAACTGCTGCTGCTGAGTTGCTTCAGTCATGTCTGACTCTTTGTGACCTTATGAACTGTAGCCCACCAGGCTCCTCTGCCAGTGGGATTCTCCAGGCAAGAACACTGGAGTGGGTTGCTGTGTCCTCCTCCAGGGTCTCTTCCTAACCCAGGGATCAAACCCACGTCTCTTATGTCTTCTGCATTGGGAGTAATGTTCTTTACCTCTGTTGCCACCTGGGAAGCCCTGAAACTGTCAGATCAGATATTTATCCCAGTTACTGTGGCAGGGAATGTTAACGGCTTGAGCAGCTAAGTGCTTTATGTGGGGTGACAGAAGTCAGAGATTAGTGGCAGAAGTAAAATAAGACCTTTCCCCAGCATTCTGTTGTTTGCAGGGACAGTTCTTTCTTTCTTTTTTTCCCTTCCTTTCCTAGCTTGTCAAAGGAAAGAGAAATAGGTGTTTAATCACTCCAGCGTTTTCTTTCCCACTCATTCCCTAATTCTTTCTGAACATCTGGCGTCTCCTAAATAAAGAACTTCCCTCCTGTGTCGTATTTAGTATTGGCAACCACCCAGTTCTTGAAATCTTTTCTGGGTATCGTCCTAATGTCCTTTATCCCCTCCACTTCCTCCCCTCCTCACTCTTAAGGGCAGAACTCCCTCAGAGTCTGACACCCTCTTCTCTTTCACTCCTCAAGTTTTGCACATCTTGTCTCCTTGCTGGATTCCAGATAGCAATAGAATAGAAATGGCTTCAAATTTAAATCTCTGGGCCTGCCCTGTCCTCTGTCCGTCATTGACAGCTACCTCCCAGAGAGCTCCCAAGAGCCATGGGATTTTCCCACAGGCAAAGTCCAAGACAGTAGAAGCCAAATTAAGAATCGTATACTCCAAACTTCCATCTCTGTTTGCTCCTCAGAGTAAATGTCACCAGCTCTCCATCATCCAGGCGCAAAGCTGAAGACCTCTCTCTGCCTGCGTCTACCAATTCTTCCCACCCTTCTGTCCCCTTCCAGTTACTGATAAAATACTATAGCGAATCCAGTCCTTAGAATGGCAGCACATACTAGACATCTAGTAAATATTAAACTGTTTAACTGAGCTGCTTAGTACAACCCCTGGCTTCTTAATGACTTTCAAGCTTGATTTTGCCTGAAGATACAACCAGACTCCAAATTATCTTTCAATTCCATCCTTAAATGTTTACCAAACTCCCACTAAATACAAGTCTACTGGGCATTAGAAACCTATGAATATGAGTAAGATGTGGCCTTTGCCATTTAGGATTTTACAGTTTAGTGGAAGGCACAGACATGTAATAACGAAAAGAGAATTTATTTGAGTACCACAATTGAGTACCACTATGTGCCAGGCTGTTTTCGGTGCTGGATATGAACCAAAGAATCAGTCATTTCTCTGTTATGACCTATACAGTAATAAATCATGTTTATACCATGTACTCCCTAATGTGCAATGAGAAAAGTGTCACCTATGGTATTTAAAAAATACAGCCTCATCATGAGAAAGTACTATAAAAATACAAATTAAATTTTTTAAAAAAACTTCTACAAAATACCTAACTAGTGTGCTTCAAAAATGTGAAAGTCTTAAAAAATAAGGAAAGACTGAGAAACTCATTGCAGATTATAGGATTGTATCTGTGCTTGCTCAGCCACTCAGTCATGTCTGAATCTTTGCAACCTCAAGGACAATAGTCCACCAAGCTCCTCTATTCATGGGATTTTCCAGGCAAGAATACTGGAGTGGGTTGCTAGTTCCTCCTCCAGGGGATCTCCCCAACCCAAGGATCAAATCCAAGTCTCCTGTGGCTCCTGCATTGGTAGGCAAGTGCTTTACATCTGAACCACTTGGGAAGTGAGACTCAGGAGACTGACAACTAAATGCAATATGGGGTTCTGGATTGAATTATAAAACAGAAAAAGACAGTGGAAAAATTTATAAGGCCAAGTAAAATCCGTATTTTAGCTAATAGTATTATGGTGATGCTAATTTCTTAGTTTTGATAAATATGCCATGGTTGTTTAAGATGTTAACAGTAGAAGATATAGAGTGAAGCGTACATGGGATTCTCTTTATCTTTGCAACTCTGCTGTAAGTAGTATTTTAAGATAAAATGTTTCCTTAAAAAGTCCTGCTCTTTGGAGCTTACCTTCTAGTGGAATAGAAACTTTTTTCCTTTTACATGTGTGAGACAAATAGAAAATACATATTGATCTGTGCCCTTGGTTCCTGTCACAGAGCTCCTGAACCCTTGGAGTTTTCTGGGTGATCAAAATGTCTTTTGTTCTAATGAGGTGACACTGGGTAGGCTCCTGGATGAGGACTGGTCACCAGGAAATACAAGCCATGATTCGAAGCTTGGGATTTTCAGCTCCACCTGCCATTCTTTTAAGAAGGCAGAAGGGCTGAAGGTGGAGTTAATGATTGATCATGCCCATGTGATGTGGTGAATCATCCATAAAAATCCCCCAAAGTATGGGCTTCAGAGAGCTTCTGGGTTGGTGAGTATGTGGAGGTGCTGGGAGGGTGGTGGGCTACAACGGCACATGGAACCTCCATGCCCGTTCCCACACACCCTGCCCTTTGTTCCCACACACCCTGCCCTTTGTTCCCACACACCCTGCCCTGTGAACCTCATCTGTCCGGATGCTCTGCTGTATCCTTTATCCAAACCTGTATAGTAAACTGCTGAAAATGAGTTAGATGTTTTTCTGAGTCCTGTGAGCTGCTTTGCAAATTAATTGGACCTGAGGAGGGGGGATCATTGTAAACTGTGACCTACAGCCAGAAGCACAGGTAACATCCCAGGCTTGTGACTGGCATCTGAGGAGGGTGTGTGTGGGTGGAGGGTTGGGGAGAGGCAGTCTTGCGGGACTGAGCTGTTAATTTGTGGGATCTGACGCTATCTCCAGTGTCAGAATTGAATTAAATTTTAAGACACTCAGCTGGTGTTGAAAGTTGTTGGGTATGAGGAAAAGTCTTCATGTATTTGATGACCAGCAGTACATAAGAAATGTCTTAAAACTCTACATTCAGAAAACAAAGATCATGGCATCTGGTCCCATCACTTCGTGGCAAATAGATGGGGAAACAATGGAAACAGTGAGAGACGTTATTTTGGAGGGCTCTAAAATTAGCCTGCCAGGCTTCTCTGTCTATGGAATTTCTCTGCCATGAAATTAAAAGAGCTTGCTCTTTGGAAGAAAAGCTATGACCAACCTGGACAGCATATTAAAAGGCAGAGACATCACTTTGCCAACAAAGGTCTGACCAGTCAAAACTATGGTTTTTCCAGTAGTCATGTATGGGTGTGAGAGCTGGACTAGAAAGAAAGCTGAGCGCCGAAGAACTGATGCTTTTGAACTGTGTTGCTAGAGAAGACTCTTGAGAGTTCCTTGGTTGACAAGGAGATCAACTAGTCCATCCTAAAGGAAATCAGTCTTGAATATTCATTGGCAGGTCTGATGCTGAAGCTGAAACTCCAGTGCTTTGGCCACCTGATGCAAAGAACTTACTCATTTGAAAAGATCCTGATGCTGGGAAAGATTGAAGGCAGAGCAGAAGGGGACAACAGAGGATGAGATGGTTGGATGGCATCACTGACTCAACTGACATGAGTTTGAGTAAGCTCTGGGAGTTGGTGATGGACAGGGAGGCCTGGCCTGCTGCAGTCCATGGGGTCACAAAGAGTCAGACACATCTGAGTGACTGAGCTGAATTGAGCACATAAGAGAAGTACAGTATGTGCTGTGCTGCTGTGCGAAGTTGTTTCAGTCGTGTCCAACTCTGTATGACCCCATGGCCTGTAGCCCTCCAGGCTTCTCTGTCTATGGAATTCTCTAGGCAAGAATACTGGAGTGGATTGCCATGCCCTTCTCCATGGGGACCTTCCCGACACAAGGATTGCATCCTGAGTCTCCAGCATGGAGGCAGATTCTTTACCATTTGAGCCACAGGGGAAGTCTGCTTGGCTCTATAATTCACTGCAAAACAAACTGTAAATGGTATTTTTTTTCAGTGATTTTTTTTCAAAAAAGTAAAACTCCTCTTCGGACTTCTTTCAGTTAGCAAAAATAGGTACCACTGCAGATCTTTTATGAAAGCAAAGTGGTGCAGAGCAACTTTTCAAAAAGCAAGGGAGACCTGTATTGGTTTTATGAAAATGTACTTGTAGGAGGGACCAGGGAGAGAGAGGAGACAGGAAGGCCAAGCATGAGGCGACTGCGACAGCCTGGCATCCGGGAAACAGGATCTGCTGAGCCAAACGGTGTATTCCACATTCCTGAAGCACAGCTCTAATCTGGACTTTGATTAGTACCCCTGTGTCCCTCGATTGCTTTCACCCATTCAGCCTGTTGAAATCATACCAATTCAAAGGACCCGTTTCAATGTCTCTTGCTCAAGACACCTTCAAAAACTCTTTAAACTCTCGTAACTTTGGGACCTTGAATTGTCCTGAGGTAATGAGGCTGTGTGCCGAGTACAGTGTCTGGAGCCTAACAGATACTCAAAATTGTTGTCCACGAGACGACTTCACAGGGTTCCTCCTTTCTAGACCGTGAGGTCAGTAAGGGCTAAGACGTCACCTTATTCATTTTATAACCTCCTCCTCTGACAAAGAGCAGGACACGACTGAGCGACTGAACCGACCGGGCCCTGTGCCCTCGTTCCCCACACTCACAGTGTCTGCTCAACTGCTGTGTGTGTGCTAAGTCACTTTAGTCCTGTCCGAGTCTTTGCCACCCCACGGGCTGTAGCCCGCCAGGCTCCTCTGTCCATGAGATTCTCCAGGCAAGGATACTGGAGTGGGTTGCCGTTTCCTCCTCCAGGGGATCTTCCTCACCCAGCGATCCGTCTGTCTCAGTCTCCTTCACTTGCAGGTGGGTTCTTGATCACTAGTGCCCCCTGGGAAGCCCATAGCCAGGGTTTGTTGAACACAATGGAGTCTCGTGAATGATCTTTGGCAATTTGGGAGGTTGGTTGGTTGGCAGATGGCGTCTGTGGACTCACCCTTCTGCAGGGTTTCACCGTCAGCCTGTCCAGGAGCCCTGTCTCCCTCGGACTCTGTAAAGGAAGCGCACAACCTGAAGCCCTTACGGTGTGAGCAGGGCCGCCTTCACGCCCACCTGGGAGGCAGGTTTCTGCTTGCTGAGTCACCGGTTCCCTCCCTGACCCGGGACGGCAGCAAGGCAAACACAGCACCGACAGCTGATCACGTGAAGGAAGTGACTCATCCGGGTTCTCGGGCTGGAAACCTGTTCTCCACGTCTGGCAGCGTACCTTTCTGAGCATGCTGGTCACCTGGAGGCCCAGCCCTTGCTCACTTACTGTTGTTCATTTTATTCAAATGAAGCTACAGAGAGTTCTGGACTGTTAGTGGGTTTAGGAACCAGCCCATCAACGTCAATCATCCTCTGAGGATGGGCGTGTGGATGGAGGCGTGCATTCTTTGCTGTGGCTGGTCTATGGTGAACACGTGCTAAGGCGTCCACTCAGGAGGAAAGGTGAGGGGCCTGCCTTCAACAATTTTGCAAGTGCCCATTCCCCGTACGGTGGGCACCTAGATGGGCTTCCCAGGTGGCATTTGTGCTAAAGAACCCAGCTGCCAGTGTAGGAGACGTAAGAGATGTGGGTTCGATCCCTGGGTGAGGAAGATCCCCTAAAGGAGGGCATGGCAACCCACTCCAGTATTCGTGCCTGGAGAATCCCATGGACAGAGGAGCCTGGTGGGCTACAGTCCACGGGGTGGCAAAGAGTCGGACATGACTGAGCGACTAAGCATGCATGCACGCTATTTTTAAGCTCCCTGAAGTTGGCCAGATTCATGGTAGCTTATCAAAGCCAAGAAGACACACACACACACACACACACACACGATCTTGGCTGCTTCAAGTCTCTGGCTTCAGGGAAGGCTCAGACTCTCTTAAAGGGTTTTCCTGATTAGGTCAGACCCACCCCGGATAACCTTGATTAACTCCAGGTCAACTTATTTGGGATCTTCGCAAAATCCCTTCACCTTTACCACATTCTGTTGGTTTGGACAAAGTTGCAGGTTCTTTCTGTACTTCAGTGACGGTATTACACAAGGTTGTGACTCACTGGGGGGGTCACTTAGAGTATGACCACCACAGTAATATTTTACAAGACATCTCTGTAAGGGAGATGGAAAAAATTACTATTTTGTTTTAACATAAGAAATATGTGTAAGATTTCATATTATAAATACTATATAAAATTTTTGTTGGTTCTCTAATTTATCTTTTATAGGGCTCTGATAAGTATTACATTCATTAAGAGAATTAGAAAAATGGAGTAACTGACAGAGAAAGAAGAATGCCATAATTTATTACTTATATATGGAATCTAAAAAATAGACCCAACAAGTGAATCTAACGAAACAGATACAGAGAACAAATTAGCGGTTCCCAGGAGGGAGAGGGAAGGGGACCAAGGAGTACAAATTGCTCTGCGTTAAACAGACCACACGGCTCTCCTGCACAGCACAGGGAGCGTGGCCGTCTGATGACTCCAGGTGGGTATGATCTGCGAAAGTCTGAATCACTATATTGAACATCTGAAACTAATGTAATATTGTAAATCAGCTATACCTCACCAACAAGAAAAAAAAAGTGGAATCAATAAAGACAGATGCTTAGAAGGAAAGACATCATGAAATACCACTGCCTAGGAAAATTGTGCGGAGTGGAAGAATTTGGTTTAGAAAGGGGAACAACTTCTCTGTATCTTAGAAATATGCAGACTGATACCAATTCTAGCAGCAGAATTGATTTATACCTGGAACCCTTCGCTGTCCACTGTTCGATCCTTCTCAAGAATGACTCATCCCCGTTGCCTTTTGAGCAGATGAAATCTCTCAAGTTTGCTATCACCAAACTAACGCACAAATCTGGGGTGAGATTTGTTGGGGTGGAATCATTTTTAGTTCAAAAATCAACTTCCATTTATTTCTCATGGACTAGTTTTAGGAGAAGAATGTAGGTACTATCTTGACTAACACCCAGTACAGGATATCACCAACTTCCAGACGGCTAGAAAGCCTTCATCAAGTAACGGCTGTCTAGATTAGCAAAGGAATGTTGGATTTTGTTATCTACACAACATTTTCCCAAGAATTATGATCGAATTTAGTAGTTCATTGTCCCACTTGATTGCTAAATTAAATCAACTTTACCACAAGCTTAAGCAGACAGAAAATGAATACTCTCTTAGAGTAACAACTGTGTGTTTTACAGCAGAGGGTCCGATATGATATCTGTTTAGTGGTGTTTTCTCCTGCTGCTGAAAACGGTGTCACTCTCTCTCCACTCTTTTAGAAGCTCATGTTCCATTTTAGCACATTTGTTGAGACCTTCAGCTTCGTTTCCATTTTCCTTTTCAAAGTGCATGCTCTTACACCTGCGGACATTTTTGAAGGGATACCGTATGTCAGAAAAAGAACTGGTTGTGGCTTGTGTGTGCGTCATGACGTAATCGCCAGCTGAACAGTGCGTGGTGCTGTCGTAAACCTCCGAACGACAACGAGGGAGGGCGGTGTTCCAGGTGACAGAGGGGGCTGAGGCAGGACTGTGGGGCCCTGAGTAGAGGTCAACTTGACTATTGTAGAGCTGAAAACTAGCCAGCAATTTCCTCCTTTGTGATTTATCCATATTTAAGAAGAGGTCCAAAAAGGATGCATTTCAATGGTGAGATAACAAACTAAGAATAGTCAAACCCAAAAAATTCTTTATTGGGAGCTGCTGTATCAATGCATCTTGAGGTCAATATCTTAATTAGATAAGACATTTCATACTCCTATTAAATTCCACTTGTAATTGCGCTGGTATTTGGAATCAGAGCATGTGGGATGGAATGTCTAACGTGTGGGACACAGATACAGCACACATGTTCAACACGTGGTATGCCCAGGCGTGGCCGACTCTTTGCAGCCCCACGGACCACAGTCCGCCAAGCGCCTCTGCCCATGGGATTTTCTAAGCAAGAATTTTCCAATGGAGTGGGTTGCCATTTCCTACTCCAGGGGATATTCCCGACCCAAGGATGGAACCTGACTCTCCTGCATTGGCAGGCGGATTCTTTACCACTAGTGCCACCTGGGAACATCCAACAGAGGTGAACCTTGGGACTTGAACGTCTTCTCTGGTGGCTCAGACAGTGAAGGGTAAGCCTGCAATGCAGGAGACCCAGGTTCAATCCCTGGGTCTGGAAGAGCCCCTGGAGAAGGGCTTGGCTACTCACCTCAGTATTCTTGCCTGGAGAATTCCATGGTGGGTCCGTGGGGTCCCAAAGAGTTGGATACAACTGTGTGACTAACACTTTCAGTACACTTTTCACTGAGACCCAAAGAGGAGACAGCAGAACTGGTGACTTACCTAAACTTGAACCCGTAACACTTTTCAGTCACCCAATCAACTGGTACTGACTGAGCTCCTGTTATGTAGGCAGACCTGAATTCGGTGTTGAAATAAATCCAAATGGAAAGTCAAACCTGGCCCTTTCTCCCCAAAACTTCTGGTAAAGTTTGAAAACAGAGTAGTTAACAGAGAGCAATCTTCACAGGGAAAAATGAATACTGAATACAATGTAGGCATTATGAGCTAGAAACTAGTGGTGAGAAGTGTTCACTGTCTGCCATGATCACAGGGAGGCTGGGTCTGAATCATGCCAGGAGAGGGGACTTGAGAAGTGGCGAAGGGATTTACATTTGTTCGTAAAATACGCTCCGTGCTACCTTGGGGTGTTGTCCTTTAACATTATTCAAATTATAATTACAAAATGGGAGTCTTGAAAGCTCAAGCATTTATTTATAATCTTGGCCAAATTCCACCTTGGAAGAGTAAGGGTAGGTTAAAAACCACAGCCAATTCAATTATTTAATTTCACTGTATTAAAGCTCAAGGTTGCCAGATGATCTCATTACCGAATTACATCCTAAGGTCATGCTGGGAAAATGAGGGACTCTATACCAGGCAAACTACTCCCAAGGGCAACTGCTGGCCAATGATGTTTTTGAAGTTGCAAAATGGCTGTGTTTTTCATTGGAAAATTCCATCCTTCACCCCTGATACTCTTGAAGGGTTCCTGGGCTTACCCAATCTAGTGTAACAGAGCCTTTCTTTACGATGTAAAACACACTCAGTGACACACAAATGACAGCTAATAGCAATCCTTCCCATTGGCTCACCCAGTAAAGAATCTGCCTGGAGTACAGGAGATGTAAAGAGATGTGAGTTTGATCCCTGGGTCAAGAAGACCCTCAGGAGAAGGGAATGGCGGCCCATTCCAGTATGTTTGCTTGAAAAACCCCAGGGACAGAGGAGTCTGGTGGCCTACAGTCCACGGGGCCACAAGAGTTGGATTCGACTGAGCAACTAAGCAGCAGCAGCAATCTGAGAAGCAATTTTGTAATCGATTTTGCAATGAGACCACTTAGGTCTGTAAGAGTCACGGGAGAAAGCAGCAGGTTGGCGTTAATGACAAGCGCCTTCCACATAGCGGGATGATCAGTTTCTGCTGGTTGTTACAGACACTATAGTAAGAGACGTCAAGCTAGTGAGCATGCATGCTAAAGCAAGTGAAGACGTGGAAAGACTGACAAGTCCAGCTTTCACTCCTCACCTTTTAGGACCTGTTTTATGGTGGGACTTTGTAGAAGTGAAAAGTTCAGGTTCTGTCTTCAAAGAGAAAGTATATACCCCTATTGAGGCAAGGAATATGCCCCAAAGAAAGTGGCTTCATTGTGCCAGTGAGAAATTCCAGAAGAGGGATATTGTAAGAGCCCCTAAGGAGTAGATTCAGGTCAGGGAAAATGTGTACCTTGGAGAGAGATGGAGACATGACCTTGTTTAGAAGCTGGCTCTCTTCAAAGACCCTAGAGTGTAAAGTGTCATGTAATGGGTCCAAGTGGACAATGTGTCAATCAACAAATCTAAACTGAGCTGACTATTATGTGAGAGGCATCTCGCCCTCCAAGCTCCTTCTAAATTTTCTGAACAAAAAAGGTGAGCATTGTGCATTGATGTCTAGGTAGTGGGTATTACAGCACAGATATGTTTGAGAAATGCCAGAAGCAATGTGATTTTTGCCATGCGGTCTACTGTCGTGCGGTAGAAAGAGGCCCCTCGGGGCATTAAGCTTTGATGTTGGAGGCTCTAATCCCAGCTCTCCCACTCAGACAGCTCCCTAGCATTTCTTAGCATTAGGAGGAGTTAAAATGAAACTCGGTATGATTTCATCAGAAGACCCCAGGGTGAACTCAGCTATGCCCCTCCGTTGCTTTCTGACTTTAGGAGGGTCATTATTAGCTTCCGTTATTTTTAGTTTGCTTGATTGTGATGACAATGAGCTAGATCATCTCTGAAATCTCTTACTGCGTTAAACCAATCCCTCAAAGTGTAGCATAAATATACTGAGCTTGAAATGACTGGATTACAGATGTGCCTTTGTTTCTTGCCAGATTGTTGAAGCATTGTGGTGTAACATTAAGTATTAGAGATTTTGAGGTGAGACCCAAGGACAGGCTCTTAACTGCTCTGAAACCTAGTTTCCTTATCTCTAAGACTGGACTAATATTCATGTTTTACAAGGTTTCTGCAAAGGTAGGAGATAAGGCACTGTAATGGCTAAGGCCCATTGTGGGCATCCAGTCAACGGTGGTGTTTTTTGCCTTCGCCTCCATGAAGCACTTGATGCCACAGTGTGGCACCATTCCTCTGGGAAAATAAAATAGACCTCACAACAGCCTACAGTTTCCAGGGTGGCTTTGTGGCAGACGGCACAATGCTCTGTTGTAATACAGATGGTGATCAGGTATGAAATTTTAGGAAAATGTGTTAATGGACTTCAGTAGGAGCCCACTACTTTACAAAGGTATTGGGTGTCACCTCTGTGATATCTCTACTCAGACCTTACAGTTACTTCTGACACTAAATGCTCATTTGGCTGGCTCCAGCAGGCCCCAAAATTCACCTGAAGGGCTCCAGTGAGGACCTTGCGCTTTTCTCCATCTTTCCTTCCAGGCTCCTTTCTTCGCCCCCACCCCTTTGCCCTGTGCTTCTGCATTTTCACCACCCCTGGGTGCTGCTGGGTGCCGCTTCCTCTTTCTTAGACAAACAGAGCAGCAGGCAGCTTTCCGGCGACCTCACCTCTTTGCTTCATCTTGTTTGGAGCAGCAGTGATCTGGCAAGGTGCAAAGTCAGAAACCCTTTATGTTTTACACAGTGATGCTGGATTCAGGAGTCAACTCCGAGTGAGTTCACTTGTCCCACTCAAGCATCTGTCATTCCCTGTTCTTGAACCTGGGACTTCTTACTGATTCTCACAAGTGAGCACTGATCTGTATTTGCTGTGATGCCTTTCCCGGCCTCTCCTTGTATGAAGCACGATTCTGGTTCTGAGTTTATCAGCCATTCCTCTCATGAGGGGTCCGGGCAGACAGTCCCTGGAGACGGGAGAAGAGACTGCTCCGGGCTGGACCAGGCTGCCTCCTGACGGGCGCGGACTCTCGAGCTGGCCCTCGGCAGCGAAGGAGGGGAAGCTCAGGCCAGGCGTGTGACCGGATGGTGCTGACCACGTGGTTTGTGCACAGAAATTACACAGAAGTTTCTTACTGCCCAATCAGTTCATAAGCTCATTTCTGCCATGGACGTTTCTTAGCCTAACACAGGGAAGAAAATTGGGTGTCGTATATAGGATGCATGAACTTGGCTGGATAATGTGTCCACGTGAAGTCACAGCCAGCTGGGTTGGTGCTAGATGGAACACGTTTGTGGAGAGAGCAGCCCCTGGGCACCCGTGAGGTGTCACCTCTCCCTCTGCCCCACGTCCATATATGTTTGTGACCAGTGGGGGCGCGTCATGTTTATCTGTAGAGTTTATTCATTTTACATAAGAGTTTATTCACAAATTAATTCACATATTTATGTGAATAAATCCAAATATAGTCGGTCTGTAGACTTCCTGGTTCTTTGTTATGTCTGGAATATTTCTGTGATGGACGGAAAGACATTAAACGATAATTCAAGAGAAACCTTATAAGTCAAAGCACAGAAAACGGAAGATTGTGGCTGGGGCTTTTGGCGGTTCAGCTCCAAAGTCACCCTTTATTTCTAAGTGTTTTCATGCCCTAGCTCTGTTGTGATAAAACAGGACAGACTTTGTGGCTTCAAGCAACAGATTTTATTCTCGTGCCAGAAAGGCTAAAGGGGCTTCCCTGGTGGCTCAGATGGTAAAAAAAAAAATCTGCCTGCAATGCAGGGGACCCGGGTTAAATCCGTGGATTGGAAAGATCTCCTGCAGAAGGGAGTGGCTACCCACTCCAGTCTCCTTACCTGGAGAAGCCCATGGCCAGAGGAAGCCGGTGGGCTACATTCCTAGGGGTCAAAAAGAGCTGGACACGACTGAATGACTAACGCGGTGATGGAAGGCTGGGGGTCCCCAGTCCAGGTACTGGCAGATGGGACTTCCCCTGTAGTCCAGGGGTTAAGGCTTTACCTTCCAATGCAGGGGGCGCAGGTTAGATCCCTGGGGAGAGAACTGAGATCCCACCTGCCCTGCAGGCAAAAACGCAAAACGTAAAATAGAAGCGATATTGCAAAAAATTCAATAAAGACTTTAAAAATGGTCCACGTCAAAATGAAAAAAATCTTAAGTGCTGGTAGAGCCACACTTCTGAAGGCTCCCGGGGTGGGGCCTTTTTTGCCTCTCCTGGCGTCTGGGTGTCTGCACCCCGTGTGCACCTCGGTTGGTAGAGGAACCACTCCAGTCTCTGCCCCTGTTGTCATGTCATGGTCTCTTCATGTCCGAACCTCTGCCCCCAAATTTTCCTCTCCTTCTAAAGGCACCACCCACCTTGGATTTAGGGGCCCGCTAACCCAGTATGACTTCATCTGAACTTTTAAAACACTGAGATATATCGACATATAACATATTAGTATCTGGCACACACGTGTGTGTGTGTGTGTGTGTGTGTGTGTGTGCGCGCATGCTAAGCTGCTTCAGTTGTGTCGACTCTTTGTGACCCCATGGACTGTAGCCTGCCAGGTTCCTCTGCCTATGGAATTTCCCAGTCAAGAATACTGAAGTGGAATACCATTTCCTCCTGCAGCAGATCTTCCCCACCCAGGGATCTTGCATCTCCAGCATTGGCAGGCAGGTTCCTTACCTCCAGTGCCACCTGGGAAGCCCACATGTGTTAGTCACTCAGTCGCGTCCGACTCTGTGACCCCACAAACTGTAGCCCACCAGGCAAGAATACCAGAGTGGTTGCCATTCCCTTCTCCAGAGGATTTCCCCACCCAGGGATCAAGCCCTGGTCTCCTGCACTGCAGGCAGATTCTTTACTCTTTGAGCTACAGGGAGTCCTGGGAAGCCCATAATGATTTGATATTTGTATACATTGTGAAATGATCATCACAATAAATATGGTTAACATCTATCACCGCACACAGTGACAACTTTTTTTTTCCCCTTGTGTACTTCATCTTAATTTGACTGCATCTGTAAAGATCCTATTTCCAAACAAGGTCACCTTCATGGGTGCTGAAGGTTAGGACTTGAACATACCTATCTTTGGAGGACACAATTCGACCTACAACACGCAGATCACCCAAGCAGAAGTTCCTCCTTGTGGAGGTGCTGAGGCATAGCCAGGTGGACCGAGCATGTGAACTTGCAAACTCAGCTTGGGTGTTCTTGTTAAAGCTTTTGAATCCAGAGCAGGTGGCCCAAAGTAGCGAAGGCAGAGTCCACAGCACACCAGCAGGGGGTGGGGGGGGAATGGCTTCGTGAGGCTGTGGCCCCCTGGGGGTGAGAGGGGAGGTTTCTGGCCTCCCCTGTCAGTCGCTCAGTCGTGTCCGACTCTGTGATCCCACGGACTATAGCCCACCAGGCTCCTCTGTCCATGGGATTCTCGGGGCGAGAAAACTGGAGTGTGTAGCCATCCCCTTCTCCAGGGGATCTTCTGGATCCAGAGATAGAACCCCGGTCTCCTGCATTGCAGGCGGATTCTTTACCATCTGAGCCACCAGAGAAGCCCTGGTCTCCTTTGGTTCCTGCTTAATTCCTGAGCTGGATTCTCTGGGCTTCCCTTCAGTTTCCTCCTGGTCCAAGTACCCTTTTACCTAATTCCCTCTCCTTTGTTTCAAGTACAAAAAGTGATTTTTTGTTGTTGTTGCTGTTGTTCTCAAGCAAGAACTCTGAGTAATTGCAATATCATATTAAAGTAATTTATTATCCAAACATTTCCAGAAGGTTTTGAGGGGTACCAGAACCCGAGGACAATTAGCTTCAGGAGAGTAACTTCCATTAAGAACATTAATTATGGCAGGACATTAAATATTGACTACCAAGTCACCCTTTTGTTGTAAACATTTTATACAAATGACAAAGGATAAAGCTACTTTATAAATAAAGTAGTTACATCAGGAAATTTCAGATTTTACTCTTCAGTATTTAGAGGTCTGAAAGGGAAATTCAAATCATTTTTAAAATTGAAATTCAAAGTTTTATGAAAAAAATAAAAGGAGGTCAACTAGCATTATTCCTTTTAATAGTTTTTCTGGCTGTTGAGGCAGCCCCTCAATGCAGGGCCATCTGCAAAATTTAAGGAAATTGTCCCTTTCAGCACGAACTCGTTCATTTTCCGGGTTCAACCGACGCGCCTGTCAAGCAGGTAACCAGCCGTCCAGGCCACCGCCGCCCGGCCCGCGGGGCCCGGCCGGTCCGCCCCGAGCGCGGCGCGCGCGCCCTCTGCTGGCGGCGCGCGGGGACTGCGGCTCTGCGCACGTGGCTGCGAGGACGGAAAGCAGCCCGGCCGCCCGGTCCTCCCGGTGGCTCCGCGGCAAAGGGTCCGCCCGCAGTGCGGGAGACGCAGGTGCGACCCCCGGGTGGGGGAGGCCAGCTGGAGAAGAAGCGGCACCCCGCTGCAGCAGTCTTGCCTGGGAAGTCCCACGGACGAGCCCGGGGGCGGCAGTCCAGGGGGTCCCAGAGAGTCGGACACGACTGAGCGACTTGCTTGCTTGCTTTCTCTAGTCGCTCAGGCAGCTGCATCCGACCCTTTGGGAGCCCCTGGACCGCAGCCCGACGGGCTCCTGCAGGGGATGCTCCAGGCAAGACCGCTGGAGTGGGTGCCATTTCCTTCTCCACAAGCGGTAACACAGGGCTTCAAACGTAAGAAGCAGTTTCACTGTAACCCCCTTGAAAACTGTCTGAGGCCTAGCCTCAGGGTAGGAACAAGAAAAGGCCCAGATTAGGAAATCATCTGTGAAGGAATCTTGGCCTACCACTCTCTGGATTCAAATGAAAAATGCATCCCAATAGGATGTTTGTTCAGTAGAAAAATTGCAAAAGCCACAAGTGTGAGCCAAGTATTAATTTTAAATTTCCTAGTGGCCATATATTTTAAAGAAGTAAAGCCAAACAAGTAAAATTTATTTTATTATGTATTTCCTATTCAACCCAATATATCCAAAGCATGATCACTTCAGCATGCAATCCGTATAAGTAATTAATTAGCTATCTTTTATTGAGCTTAAGCCTTTGAAATCTGGTTGTACTTTCCACTAGCAGTACATCCCAGTTTGGACTAGCCACATTTCAGGGGCTCGGTAGCCCCGTGGGGCTAAGGTTGTTAATTAGACATTGTGGGAGCAGAGAAACTCCAACAGCAGGGACAGGAACACGAGAGATATGATATTAGCTGTTTCATAATTTATAATTCATAGCTCAGGGTGGCATCTCACAGTTCATCCAAAACCTGTTTAGAAAAGGACCGTCAAAGATGAATAAATTGGCCGTCAAGAACTGTGAGATTTGTTTCCTTCGTTGTTGATGATACTCTGTACAAGGCTCTGGAGAGTGATTTGACATCATGCATCCAGAGCTTTCAAACGTTTCGAACTTATACTGTGGGAACGGTAGCAGCAGGGTCTGAGCACAGGCTGGCTCTGGGTATTGAAAAATGGAGTATTTTCCACCATATCAGTAAACAAGGACGTCACAATATCGGTATTGCAGCCCTCCAACATGAGCCGGGGAGCCCTAAGGGCACTCAGGAAGGAGAGGAATGCCTGCAATCCAGCCATCCTCAGGCTGTAGCCAACCCACCAGAGAGCCCCACGGGAGCGCGGGGTGTGGAAAAACATAGGGAACTGGCCTCCATAGAGGAGAGGCACATGGAAGGAATGATTTCAGTGAGCCCAGACTCCTGCATCTTCCCACACATGCAAAAGTGCTAAATTCCTCACCTTGGGATATCTGGTTTCCTTTAGTTAATAATGCTCTTTTGATGTTCAGACTACTTGCCCTTTGTTACAAAACCTCCATATAACCTGGCTTCCCCTCACCTCCTCGAGCCAGTCTCTCCGGCTCACTTGAGATGCTGCTTCCTGGGCTTCTTGTTGGTCAGTCACCCAGTCACGTCCACTCTCTGCGGCCCCACAGACCGAAGCCCGCCAGGCCGCCCTGCCCATCACCAACTCCTGGAGTCCACCCAAACTCATGTCCATTGAGTCAGTGATGCCATCCAGCCATCTCATCCTCTGTCGTCCCCTTTTTCTTCTGCCCCCAATCCTTCCCAGCAGCAGGGTCTTTTCCATTGAGTCAGCTCTTCGCATGAGGTGGCCAAAGTATTGGAGTTACAGCTTCAGCATCAGTCTTTCCAATGAACACCCAGGACTGATCTCGTTTAGGATGGACTGGTTGGATCTCCTTGCAGTCCAAGGGACTCTCAAGAGTCTTCTCCAACACCACAGTTCAAAAGCATCAATTCTTCAGCACTCAGCTTTCTTTATGGTCCAACCCTCACATCCATACATGACCACTGGAAAAACCATAGCTTTGACTAGACAGACCAGTCTTAAAAATTTCCACTGAGTAAAGCATAAAGCTCAGCTCTAGGCCGTGGCTGTGTTCTAAGCCGGCAGTATCAAGCTCCTGTCTGACAGCAGCGTGGGTCTCTCTCTCCACCTGGTGCATCTCTGTGGGGTCTCAGGGCGACTGCAGCTCTCAGTGGTGAGGGCTACCCAGGGCCCAAGGGAATAGCCCCGAGACTGCACATCAGCACTTTCTTGGCGGGCTTTCCTTACTCTTGTGGGATCTGAGCCTGGGTGGCTAGTTAAAAATGTAAGATGCATGTATAAAATTAATGAATTAACTTATGTAATTTAGCTAATAAAAATAAGCATATAATTAAGCTCATGAAATTTACTATTGATTATAAAAGTCTTTGTCCTCAGGGGCATCTTTGGTGGGTCTAATTAGAAGCAGCCATGGCTTGCGGTGGAAGAGCACAACCGTCCCACAGGGCCCGCTTCCTCTGCCCCAGAAGCGGGGTCTGCCCTAGGAAAGGGTCAGAGACGCAGATCTGGAGCTTGGATGAAGCTGTTCAACCGCCTGATGCTATTAGGAAAACAGGGAGGCAATTTGTTTGACAACAGGTGATTACTTAACAATATTTCCATATAATGAATATTTTGCAGCTTTCAAAGTAAGATTTCAATCAATGTTTTTCCATTTTATGTTTGGTTTTGGTTTTCTCAGTGATACCCAAGTTTTGAAAAGCTTCAGCCACCCCCTTTCCTTCCATCTTCCTTCTTCCCAAAAGGCAGGCTAGGTGAAATTCACCTTCCACTAAAGACAATTATAAGGGATGGGGTATGGTGGGGGGGGGGAGTCAAATTCCAGGTAATTTAATGTGTGAAGCTGGAAAGGCATACCAGAAAATCATTGAAGATATGGGGTTAAGTATTCACATAACTCGAAGAATTTTCAAAAATCAGGCATTAAAACTGTAACTGTTTTGACAATTGAATTTAGTTCTAATATAGAGAAAAGAAAATAGTCTGGCATCTTATTAATCAATTTAGTTATTAATACATTCAATACTTTGGAGGAAGCATTACTGATTTAAAACTTTGTCGTATTCAGAACGAACTCAGTTGCATGAAGGAGAATCTTTGCAAGCACACTTTCTTTCCCCAGGATGGATATTAGGATGTGATGGTTTTGTATGGTTCAGACGGTAAAGAATCTGCCTGCAATGCAGGAGACCGGGGTTTGATCCCTGGGTCGGGAAGATCTCCTTGAGAAGATCGCTACTAGAGAAGATCTACTGAAGAAGGCAGCCCACTCCAGGATTCTTGCTGGAGAATCCCATGTACAGAGGAGCTGGCAGGCTACAGTCCAAGAGGTTGCACAGAGTCGAACATGACTGAGCCACTTTCACTTTCCTTCCCCTAGGGTGAGTGTTAGGGTGCGATGGCTTTGTCACCCGCCAGAGGGTGACCTCGGCACTTCAGAGGCCCTCCTGTGCCCCACACTCTCAGCCTGCCCCTTCCTCTCCCGGGCGGTCTAGCCTCTCTGGAGCCTGCTGTCCCCCGGGGCCTCCTCCAGGTTCGAGGCCCAGGCCCTGCCTGATCCTGGACTCAAACTTCACAGGAGGTGTCAGCTCCCTCCACCTCCCAATGACTTGTCAAGGGAGAGCCTGCTTGTGTGGCTCCCACACTGAGCACTTCCTGCTTGCTTCCTTTCTAGGCCCCCTCCCTCCTCCATCCCAAACAAGAGGGACTTGCATTTTATTGGAGTGGTGTGCGCTCAGTCACTTTAGTCATGTCCGACTCTTTTCGACCTCGTGGCCTGTAGCCCGCCAGGCTCCTCTGTCCATGGGATTCTCCAGCAAGACTCCTGGAGGGGGTTGCCATGCTCTCCTCCAGGGGATCTTCCCGGCCCAGGGATCGGACCTGTGTCTCCCGCATTGCAGGCGGATTCTTCACCACTGAGCCACCAGGGAAGCCCTTACTGGAGTGGAGGTGGGGCCTAGGGAACTGGGTCTGCTCTGTGAGTTCTCTTTCACATCTTTTCTGCCTCACTCCTCGCAACACCTTTGTGCTCTCATTCTGGCCAGGCTGGGGCTGTTGGGAGGGCCTGAGAGCGTACCTGAAAAATACATACGAGGGTGGGTGGTGGTTGTTGCCCTTTAGTCGTTAAGTCGTGTCGAGCTCGTTTAAGACCCCCCGGCCTGTAGCCCAGCAGGCTCCTCGGTCCACGGGATTTCCCAGGCAAGAATCCTGGAGGGGGCTGCCGTGCCCTCCTCCAGGCATCTTCTCAACCCAGGGACGTCCTGCTTCGGCAGGTGGGTTCTTTGCCTGAGCCTCTGGGGAGCGTGGAGGAGGAGGCCCCAAGCCGCAGCATCTCCCGGCGCTCCCTCTGTGCGCACAGAGAGCGGAGCCTCTGAGGCGGCCTGGGCAGCAGGGGCGGGCAGGGCGACGCGGGCCCCCGGGGAGCACTGGGGCCGGGCGACGGCGGCCGGGAAGGGGCGGCCGAGGTCTGGCCGTCGGCGGCGGCAGACACTGGAGCTGGGGGAACGGTAAGGGAGGTGGAGCAACTCGCCGCGGGCAGAATTTTCCCTGCTGATGAGCCGTTTGTATCAGGGCCCTCAAAGCTCATTTCCTCTTCACCTTTTCCTCATGCATTTATTTTAAACGTGTTGTGGCTGGAAACAGATTGCTTCCTATTTCTAGGGCATTAAAGCGCGTTCTCCTTTAACCCTGAATAAATGCCTAGATGTCTGAGAAGGCGGTAAATCAAACGCAGGAGCGGCTCTCGCCCACGCGCCCGGAACACGTCTGCACGCGCCGCCGGGAGGCCTCCACGCGCGCGGCGGCGCCGACGTCCCTCACGGGCGGTGCGCTCCCGGGCGCCAGCACTGCGCCTGACCGGAAGTTAGGAAACGAGTCCCCGGGGAAACACGCTGCCCGCCTCGAGTTCCGGAGGCTCCTGCGTCTCCGGAAATGAACACCGAGGCGCGTGATTCCTCCTCACCGCGTGGGGGCGCCCCTGCGGCCGAGCGGGGTCCTGACGGCCTGCGCGCGGCTCGCCGGCCTCGAGGTGCGGCTCGGGCCCCACTCCTGGGCCGGGGGCCTCACCTGTGGCCGTTTTACCCCAGCTCCTTCCCGCCCTACTCAAAGCTGGGTTCCTTGGGTCGCGCCGACTCAACACGGGCAGCGCCGCCCCGCGCCCCCGGAACGTGCCCTTTGGCCGCGGAGACGCGTCCATCCCCGGAGACGGTCGGGCGGTGCCCGCGCAGGGGCGGTCCTCGCCGGGGCCTCCCTCGCCGGGGCCTCCCTCGCCGGGGCCTCCCTCCGCCGGGGCCTCCCTCCGCCGGGGCCTCCCT